>FIZR01012291.1:0-26825 GCA_900060175.1 Ferrisia virgata
CATTTTGTATTAGATGAGGTTTGGAATAGGTATTATTTATTCGAACTTTGAAATAACGATCTTTAAGAAAGTTGATAATGAAGTGTGCTAAATGACCTCTTATACCTATTGAGTGGAGTTTTTCTAGGATTTTGTGCCTCCATGTTTTGTCATACGCTTTTTCTAGATCAAAGAAGATTGATATTAAAGTTTCTTTATTTTCAAAGGCTGTGGAGATATCTTGTTGGAGGGTAAAGAGATGGTCTATTGTTGATCTTTTTTTACAAAATCCACTTTGATAATTGTGAAGCTTAAATTTTCTTTTTACATTTTTGGAATAAAATGTCTTCTTATTTTGGCTACAAAAAATCTACTTACTTTGGCCTACTCAAAAAGCAAAAGGCATAAAATTCGTTTATTATTGATGATTTTAAAAATATTGCGACCAGGTTTTCTACCTTTGAAATATTTTTTCATCATAAGATTAATTTTATAATTTTCATTTGTATCCTATAGAGTTTGAAAGTTTTCACTAGACTGATCTTAAATTCTCTTCTCGATAGTAAGCAATACGATGGAATTATTTGAAAAGAATTCAAAAATGAAAGAAGGTACATATATACTTGCTCAGGTACCATCTCTGCGAATGAATATTCAATTTCGAACGATACGGTTTGGAGGATTGATCTTTTCTGGGTAAGTAGGTAGGTAGGTAGGTAGGTAGCTAGGTAGCTAACTGAGGGGGTTTTGTTGATGAGTTTTTATACGTAAAAGTGGCGGCGGCGAGCTTGTTGGAAACGATGTGAAAAGATTTATTTTACGTTGAAGTAAATTAAACTGTCGTAAGACTTATTTAAAGATAATTTAGAACGGCGTTGATTCTTTGGTACTTTTTCATCTTATAGTCGAATTCACCTGAATAGATTTCTATCTGGCTATACATGAGAAGAAGGGATTGATTAATACACATAGGTTGCGTGGGTTTGGCGTAAATATTACTTTTACCTTTTGTATATAATGGATTGCATATTTTTCAATTTTTTTCTTTTTCTTTTTGGTATCATTTTATTTTTTTTCACGAAGGTCATTTTTCAACTGTCGGAACAAAGAGTAGCTTGAATATTTAAGGGAAGCTGCGGAATTACATTTAGACGGAATCATCGTTACATTTTTGAATGTAAAATGTGCTATATCACCGTTATTGTACTTGCCCTCAAAAAGGAATACCTACAAAAGGTGGCGTATTTTGTAAATAAATATTCGAGTACTGCATTTTGCGGTTTCTTTTTTTTTTCGCTCCGTGGATTTTTTTTTTTTCATTATGTTTGTTTACTTTCCGGTGAAATTCGTCTTAATAAGTGGAATAAATTTAAAAGTCTGAATCGACGCATTAGTGACACAGTAACACTAATTGGATGGGTTGGCTTGGAGGGGAGAGGAGCTGAGGTTGTTTTAATGTTAGTCTTGTTCATTTTCGAAAGTTGAAAAAAATGGTGAGAAGGATGCGAAATGAGGTCATTTGAATATAGTAAAAATTCGTGGTCTATAATGTGATCCTTTAACTCCTCGCTCACTCGTTGCATCCAAATTTTAAAAATTTATATGCGAACAAAAAATTAAAGAGCAACGGAAGATCAGAAAAATTTGTCACGTTTTTGTTATTTTACTTGAAGCAGTTTGAGAATCTCTGAAAGTAAGAAAATTAGCTTAAAATCTTCAGAACATATATTTAAAAATAATTTTTTTCTTTCATCTTAGAAGTCACAGCATTTCAAAATGTGCAATTTTTACCATTTTTATTCATGCTTTAAATTAAAAAAGAGAAACGTATAAAAAATTTATTTTAATGTTCCATTGCCTATCACAATGTTGCTATTTTTTTTTTTGAGATTTTAACGTAAGCTTTGAAAAAGGGGTTGAGGGTCATGTCAAAGACCCTGTTTGACACCATTTTACAACTTTTTTTCATTACTTTCTGGATATGACAGAAAACTTAGGATCCTTATCGAGATTTTTTTTTTGGCCTATTTTTGTCTTAGTATAGTAGTGGAATCTAACTCTTCGGAGGTACATCTATAGGATCCTTATAAAATTGAAATGCCAAATTTCAGACCGCATCTCAGCTTGAGGTGAAAGTTGTATCAGATACCATGTCGAATGTTGGTAAAAACTGCTCAAAACCATTTTTTAGGGCTGTGAAAGGATGCAATAGGGTTAAAAAGTCGAAATCTTCGGAAGGCTTGTCCAGACGTGCCTAAGAGTACCGGTAGATGAGATGGGTTAGTTTACCTTGATTGTAGAAAAAAAAAATTAGAAAAAACTAAAAATATAGAAAAAATTGTTAAAAATCATTGAAATTAGGGTGAAACATTGACAAAATATGGGGGAAAAATACAAAAAATTAATCAAAAATTACGTAATAATGTTGGAAAACGTGCGAAAACTGATTTAAAATAAGAAAAAAATTGTTAAAAATACAAAAAAAATCGTGGAAAAGTATGGAAACATGAGTAAAAATTGACCTAAAATATGAAGGAAAAATTGAAAATAGAGTAAAAATTTAACAAAAATGGGTAAAAAGAATAAAAAAGTGATTAGAAATCACGAAAACATTTTGAAAATTGAGCGAAAATTGACCTGAAATATGAAGAAAATCGTTATAAATCAACAAAAATTAGGTAAAAAAATAGAAATTTACCAAAAATTGTTTAAGATTATTGAGAATGGGTTGAAAATTTGACAAAAAAGAGTTGAAAATGCAGAAAATCGATCAGAAAAACATTAAAAAAAAATTATTGAAAAATATGTGAAAATTGGGTAAAATATTGAGAAAAATATGTAAAAAATTGTAAAAATTGACCAAAAATCATTAGAAATCATTGAAAACTGATTATTTTTGACGAGTTTTTTCATACTTTAGGTCAATTTTCTGAACTTTTCATCCATTTACATCAAATTTTTATCTAATTTTCCATGATTTTTAATGTTTTTTTTTTTTTCATAGAACAAGTCAGTTTTCACCTATTTTTCAATATTTTTTTTTGTGAGTTTTGATTAATCTGTTGCATTTTTTACCCATTTTATGCAATTTTTGATAACTTTTTACGATTTTTTTTATAATTTAGGTCAATTTTCACATTATAGACAGTTAATTTTTACCATCTTTCGTCAAATTTTTCTCAATTTTCAAAGATCTTCGATGTTTTTTTTTTCATAATTTAGGTTAATTTTCAACCATCTTTCAACATTTTTTCGTGAATTATGATCGATTAGTTTTTAGCCATTTTTATCAACTTTTTACCAAATTTTTCATGATTTTCCCCGATTTAATTATTTTATGATTCATGTCTGTTTCCATCTATTTTCAATGGTTTTTTGTGATTTTTGTTCAATTTGCTACATTTTTTGCGTGTTTCTGTGTCGATTTTTTATCCAATTTTCGACGATTATTAATGATTTTTTTCATATTTCAGTTCAATTGTCACCTAAATTTTCAACAGTTTTCGTAATTTCTGATCAATTTTCTCCATTTTAAACCCATTTTTATTAATATTTTACCCAATTAATAAATTTTTTCCTAGCCTGATGAATTCTCTTAATATCGTTCATCTTTAATAAAGTTAGATCACCTGTTGAAAATTTTCATCGTTTTCACGTATCAGAAAATGGTCTTATGAGCCGAAATGAAAAAGGTCAATTCAAATCCACTCGTACAAATGGTACAATAATTTAGATAATTTGTAAACTGAACACAGTAACTTTTCGTACCCTTGTTTAAACATTTGATGACTATTGGACTTGAATTTGAAAGCTTCGATTTCATGTTTAGCGTGTGGAGTGTTGGAAAATCTTCCATATTACATGTTTGCAGCGCAGCTATTACCAAAATTCAGTCTTCGTTCGAGAGTATAGTCTCAATTATACTTGAAATTCCGGTCATAGTAGCGCTTTTTTTGCTCTTAAAAAATCATAAATTATATCGCGACCAAATATGAAACTATAAATGGACATAAAGAGCACGAGAAAAACGAACTATTTGATAATATCGTTATGGTGTATGACAGCCCGGTGTTTGTACAGTTTCGCTGCGTAGGCACATCGAATTCGGGTCGACTCTTGTTGAACGTAAATCTTTAAAGAATACATGCGAATGAAAGAACATGGCCGAGGACAAAATTAATGGCTTGTAAACTGCCAAAGGAGTACGAGAATGGCGGAAATGATGATGTTATTTTTCTTTTTGTAAATTCCACTTCACTGAGTTACTCTATTGTTAACGATTGTTTGTTGACGAAAATTTCGCGAAATTTATATTAAATTTCATAATTAACGGAATCTTTGAAGTATGCTATTGTTATTGTTTTTTTTTTAGCGTCTCACTTTTGTACTATTGTCGCGCGATTTTTTTCTTTTTTTGTTTCCTCCATTTGATATCGATTCGAGTGAGTTTTAACGTCGTTGTTGCGTAATTTAGAATTAAATTTTGATGATAGCTTACGAGTGCGTGCGCAACTTGAATTAATAATTTGATGCAAGTCGAACATTCGTATAAGCTCGGGTTAGTATGTGTTTTAGGTATAAGTACCTAGTTAGTTATACGTTCAAAAAGCAATTATGCAATATCCAGAAGCTAACTAATACGCTTGTAAGCCATTAAATGTACTCGTGTATCTACATACTATCTGTACATAGGTACTCGTACATATCTATTTAATCTTTGAGTGTAATCATCATGATCAAAGCTGATTTAATCTTTCTTTTCCATTTCACTTGCCATCCTATAACAATACGATGGTTTAATTTTTTCGCAATGAAAATGAAAGGTCTTCTATTCGATAAAGCAATAAATATAAGCGCAAAGGAGGAATTTAAAAACGAAATAAAAACAATTTTCACCTGTATTTAGTTCGAAAGAAATGTATAAAAAATGAATCAAACGTAGGCAACCTCTCAAATACGTAACACTTTTCAGCGAATAAAATTTTGACTTGGAACTGTATTTAAATATGTTTTGATGAAAAAAATTAGTTTACGTGAAATAGTAAATTGAAAATTACGCAATTTAAATCGTTTGTAACTTGAAAGCTGCCAAGAGTGAAATTTTCTCGTTTATTAAAATTTCACTGCTACTTTTATTTGAAATCAAAGCATGGAAAAGTTCACGAGGATTTCGTGTTTCATAATTCAACGACCTTGTCACGAAGGCGAAGAAAGATGGGGGAACATAGCGACCGTATCTTGATATATCTTCAATGTGTTACAAGTTTATACACCTACCTTCTTTCCTTCTTCTCTTCGTTCAACTTTGTACAATTTCTCAAAACATAACCACGCTTGTGAACTTTACCAAATGCTTATCTATACTCACAGTACTATGACCCTTGGCGGTCGTAATTGCCAAAGTAAGGAGATTTCGTGAATTATTTTTAGAGTGATTTTCTATGTAAAATAGGATCAGACTATTATATTGTATCCGCTTGGACACCTATTACATGAAGAGTGAAGGCATAGAATTTATTAATGAAAAAAACATGCTTTTTCACCCTGATTTTCGTAAAATATTATAATTATGTAAATTACAACAAAAAATCACGTCCTAACCATTGGTAGGGGGGGGGGATCAAGGAAGCTAAAAAGTCTATGCTAAATCTACATACCAAATTTCAACTTCCTAGCCCAATTTAGGGGAGAGGGAAGGGTTATGCCGGGAACAAACTCAAAAAATAAGAAAAGCTAACAAAAAATAATTGCTTTGGGGGTTTAAGGGGGTGCTATAAAGCTGAAAAGTCAAAACCTCCCAAAAGGCACATCCACGACCTATGCTAAATTTACATACTAAATTTCAACTTCCTAACCCAATTTGCGAGCAGGGGGAGGAAAGAACAAACTCAAAATATAAGAAAAGCTAACCAAAAAAACAACTTTTTGTTGGTTTTAAGGGGGTGCTATAAAGATGAAAAGTCGAACCCTCTCAAAAGGCACATCCAGGGCCTCTGCTAAGTTTTTTTTTTGCAGATTCCAAAAGTGTTGCAAGATTCGATGAAGATAAAATCGCCAATTCACAAATTTAAAGTCGCCCAAAATGGACCACTTTTTTGGGAGTCAATCATAACACTGTGCGCTTCAAAATTCGCAGAAAAGTTCGCTAAAAGTTGAACTTTTTGACTTCAGGAAATTACGATGGTTATAATTTACATTTTTTATTAGTTTGGAACGCTTTGGGCAGCATTGACAATTTAGAAATAGACTTGTAATCATAACACTAGAATCGTGTTCAATTGGAAAAAAAAGAAAAAGAAATCTCAAGTTGGAAAGTCGACCATTTTGCGATAAATCGCTCAATCTGGCGGCACTCCAATCCCGAGATGTTATGCTGGGTGGAGCAAATTTATCGGTAGAGTCAGGACAATTTTATTGGAGGAAAACCTTGGCTGATTTTACATTTTGATAGTCGAGAAACAATTTTCTTCGACATTCTACGGCTTTATATGATGGATTCCATGGTAAATCCGTCCTTTCTGGCTTCTTGAGCCTAATCTGTGCTAAAGTTGGTGTGACAGCTACACGTTGTGACGTGCCTCTTCCTGCTTCTTGATACGTCAGGTGGTGTCATTTTGGATAGTCAGCAGCTTCTGATGGCTCGCAAATTTTGAAGCCTAAAATCTGGTTCATTCGGTTTGTTTATCCAGTGGCAAATAGAAGTAAGGCGAAGATGACATGATGTAGGATCGTTTTTCGGATGCAGCTCCTTATCTGATGCCCCATTTCTTTGATAAATGTCGGTGCGTTGGTTGATGTTGTGCTATTGACCACCTTTTTTTTGGATACTACTCGTTATTTGAGGATCCAATTGTGCGATGAAGTGCGACGATGGTTCATGGCTGTTGGACAGCTGAGTAGTGGTGCACTCAAGTGAGAGCTACTGGGATTATAGGGACTATAGCACCTCCTTAGGTGCGAAAAAATTGTATTTTTTTACATTTACGTTGAATTTAATACCCAAATAGTTAAAAACCTATTACTGTCTTGATGAGACTTCAAAAATTTGAAATCCAACCGATAATCACGAAAAATGAATGAATTTCGATAAAAATTGAACGAGGGACGTAAAATTAACATGTTAAGAGGAAAATTTTTTTTTTACTAAAATTGACCCTACTAAGGATGTAATAGTGATATAAAAATCAGTTTTTCGCATTTTTGAAGGTCTTCCGCCCTTATAAAAAATTTTGAAAAAAATATATGTTACACATCTGAACTAGGTACATGGCATATATTTTTTTCATAATTGCACCTCTGAAAGAAGTTAGCGAAATGGCCGTTAGAAATCTTAAAATGACCATTTAGATCTTGAAAAAACTTTCAAAAATTTTTCAAAAAATTTCCATACATAGCCCTTGGTAGTAGCTTATATCTCTACAAGTTTGAAAAAATTCGGTTGAAAACTTCCACAAATAAAAACTTCAAGCGAAAACCGATATTTTACACCCTTGCAGATGACTTGACGAGTTAAAAATTTTTTCACGAAGGACTCAGACCATTGAGACCAATTTCCGCCAAAAAAAAATTCAAAATCTGTGCTCAGGGCCGATTCACCCTACGAAGTGGGCTAAATCCTTAATCAATTTTGGTCGGTATCGAGCTGAGCAATTGATTTTTAGTTCCGGAGAAAAAAATAAATAAGTATCTGAAATGGATAAAAATGATTGTAATGGTCTTCTAGAACACCAAAGCGGATTTTGTTGTTATTCCCCTTCATCCGCCGTCCGTCGATAGACCGTAATAGTCTCGTTTTTATCGACAATATGACATAGAAAATTAGGCTAAAAATTATTTCGACATTTTATGGGGTATATGTTCTTGAAATTTAAACTTTGGGTTTTGTTTGGAGATAGCTTGAACAAATGTAAAACCGAGAACGACCTTGGGTAAAAATTCATATATAATTTTTCTTATTCGAATTATGAGCCAAGTAACGACAAATAATTCGTGTTATAAAATTATTGAGTATGCAATATTATGTACCTCCAATTTATCCTTTTTTTCTACAAAAATCAAATTAAAAAAAAAAAAATCTAAAAACTTGGTTATTTCTTTTCTCATATTTTACCTCATTATATATTTTTTATTCGTGTTTTCACGAACTCACATCGGATTATATCGAACCATTTTACCGCCCGTAACTATATAGTTTATTTTATGCTTAATTTCTCGACAAGTTCACTCCTAACGCACGATAAGTCACGAATAATTCATAGTACAATGTATTACGTACTACAGGTTTTTATCGTAAAAGGCAAACTTGACAAATTGTTCATCGATTTTTGAAAAATATCTTCGTAATGTAGGACAAATTGTGATTTATACGTATAATTTTCAAATTACTATGTTTTTAATTAAAGTTGCCGATTTTGGTTTTAAATCATAGCTTATACGCTACGTATTTTCTAATTAAGGTCAACTTATGAAATAAAGGTAGGTATGTATAGGTGTACGAGAAAGTTGACCATCCGATGAAAAAATCGTTGAAATTCCTTAGAGGCACATTTCTGTGTATACTGGTTACAAATTCAAATTCGTTTTTTTTTTCAAACGTGCTAAACTCGACTGCTCGTGTTTTGTCCCTCGCACATATTTTTTTTTTTTTTGAGTAAACGAATCATATATACCTATAATATTATAGAAATCAAACGTTGATAAACTACTTTGCGTGCCTAACAACTGAAAATTTAGGTTTTATTAGCTGTAAACCAACCAGCCCATCTGTGTATGGAAAAAACACGCAATTCTAAATTATTCAAATGTACGAAAAAACTTGACCGTTGGCGTATTCCTTAATATAGCACCGCCTATCTGCCTACCTACCTACCTACCCACCTACCTACCTATCTTCCTAGCTAATGTTGTACGTGTAATATTCCGGAACATGCTTTAATTACAGAAATTGTTGGTACCAATAATGAAATTAAAATTTATAAAAAAGTTTTGTCAGTTCGAGATTAGACACTTTTTTATTTAATTACGTAACGAAAAGCCATACATTTTTTTTTTAATTTTTTATTCGCTATCTTATCATTATTGAAAATTTACTACCTGTGAAAGTTTCTTCCACAGGTGTAAATAATGTATTCTTTTCTAGATTCGGAATGTATTCCTTTTTTTTTTTAAATTTCATTTGCTTCATGGAAGAAAATTATGTTCATGTGAATGCTGACATTATGCCTCAACTGTATGTTTTTTTTTTGTAGGAAGCGTACATGGATTTAAGCGTGGGAGGGGGTGAAGGCTCCCCAGATGTTGAATTAGCCCTCCCCCACGCCTCCAAAAAAGTTTTTTGTGTATGCTAAATTTCATACAATTGACTAGAAATGTTTTGAAATCTGTTTAAATTTTTAGAAAATGTTTAGAGCATCTTAAAAACTGATGAAAATATTGAAATTTTTGTTTGTAAAATGTTGCCCTTGCTGGTATTTTTAGTGATTTTGTAACGACCTTTGCGTACCACTATACAGTGAAATTATAATTTGGTGTTCGAATGAAAGTAAATGACGTAATATACTCAGAAAAAAAGTCTACTTTCACGTGATGTATTTGGTTTTTCGCGAAATTGACTTTCAGTAAAAATGCAAACAAAAAAGTGACCAAAGTCGAAAATTTTTTCAAAAAAAAAATTGAAAACTCCGACATTTTAGTAAAAGTAGAGTAAATTTCAAACTCATTGATTCTATTTTTAGCTAAGGATATGCAAATCATGTGGTAATTTTTTTTTTCAATTTCCTCCATCTAAACCGGTTTTAGCTGTGCTTGAAATTAGGTACCTATCACGAACACACAAAAATCGACTAAAAATTTAAAAATACGAAAATATGTCGTTTATACCTTAATTTTGGGTCGTAGTGCTCGAATCTTTCATTAGTTTTAACCCAACTAGTTTTTTTATTTGACTCAAAACGCTCAATTGAAAGTTTAAATCATTAGTTCTGAGGTGAAAAACTTGTCCGATGAAAAAACTAACCTAAAATTTGATTTGGACAGGTTAATTTACCCCAATCAAGGTACTTTAAACAAATATTTCCATGAAGTTGAAGGAAATGTATAGTTTTATGTTTTTATTTGAGCATGAAAATGGTGGAACGAGAAAATTAAGCTCGGACTCGTTTTCATCGTGTCAAAATACCTTGATTTAGACACCTTGCACGATTGTTTTTCTTAAATTTAAAAGTTCTCAATTTTGGTTCAAAATCATTTCACCAACAATGGAAAAAAGGACAAAAAATAGAATTTTTAAATTTGAGTAAAATTATCGTGTGAGATGTCAAAATCGGGACAGTTCGATTCGCTGAACACGAATCCGAGTTTGGTTTTTTCATTACGCCAATTCTTCCTTCTCAGAGCTTGTCAACGAAAAGTGTATTGAGATAAAAATTTAATTTTTCGAAATTATTCAAAAACATTGGTCTAGTTGTCTAGATCGGACTAAATTAGAACATTAAATACGAATTTTGGGGTGGTTTCTTTCATCGGATAAGTTTTTCACCTCAAAACTGATGATTTAAATTTTCGATTAAGCGTTTTGAGCCAAAAAAAAATAGTGGGGTCAAAACTGATGAAAGATTCGATTTCTACGACCCAAAATTAGGGTATAAACAAATATTCCCGAATTTTTAAATTTTGAGTTAATTTTTGTCTGTTTGTGATAGGTACCTAATTTTGAGCATAGCTGGAACCGGTTTGAATGGGGTAAATTGAAAATAAAAAAATTTCTCACTTAATTTTTATATCCTTGGCTACAAATAGAATCAATGAGTTTGAAATTTACTCAACTTTTACCAAAATGTCGAAGTTTTGAATTTTTTTAAATAAAGTTTTCGAGTTTGGTCATTTTTTGTTTGCATTTTTACGCATAGTGATTTTGAAAGTCAGTTTGGCAAAAACCAAGTACATCACGTGAAAGTAGAATTTTTTCGGAGTATATTACGTCACGCACTTTTATTCGAACACAAAATTACAATTTTTTTGCATAGTGATACGCAAAGATCGTTGCGAAATCACTAAAAATGCCATTTGAAAAAACAGAAAAAGGAAGGTTCAATGTCTACAATGTTCAAAATACACGAAAAAAGTTTCACAAGAGCAAAAATGGCAAGGGTTTAAATTTTATACCCAAAAAATTGATTTTCATTAATTTTTAGATTTCTTAATTGTTTTCATGACGTTTTTTTTTTTTTCAAAATTAATACATTCGTAGATTGTAGAGACTCTGAGGTTTTCCAAAAATGTTTAACAGTCTTAGGTTTGAACTTTTCTTGATAGAATAATGGCGAGTTGAAAAAAGCGCTGATTTTTACATGCCAAAATTAGGTTTACCGAGACTTATGAACGATAGTGTACATAGGCTTAGCATCAATTTTTCGAGAAGATACTAAAATACTTTGACATTATTTCTACAATCAATACGAATACCTTCTATGGCTGTAAATGTACGCTTTAAAGACGTATCCCAACTTTCTGCTCACTCTTTACTTCACGTTGAGGATAATCCTTTTACGAAATGTTTAGCAAGGTTTTAAATTGCGTTATGTCTTTAATTCAGCTAGAATCTTGAAAGGGAAATCCGACTTCTTTTGTCGAGTCTCGCTTCATCGACGTAGTACGTATTTTCGCCACCATACCTACCTAGAGCTACATCTGGGTAAATAAAGTAAAGTATAACTACTTGAAATGTCTCTCTTTCACCTTAAACGGATTATCTATCATTTAGGCGACATTGTAGCCTGTTTCGAAGTCATAATTAAAGAAGAAAATACTCATACACCGGATATACCTACTACCCAGCGTATGGAACAGATGAGTGGATTTTACAACTTGCGGAGTAAATTCAGCTATTCGATTAGGCGTACTTATTCTCAATAACTTGGTTTAAACTGTCGGCCAAACCAATTGCGTAACTTTGGCGCGAACGAAAATATTGTGGGAAAACTATCTTGTAGTTAATTAAAAGCCTAGCGAAGCAATGTAGTTAAAAATACGCCTTAAAAGTTTTACACCCAAGTACAGTTTAATCTTCGCGAATGTTCTTCTCACATTTTGCTTTTACATCCAGAGTGTGTCGTAGATAACGTTGTACACAATTTACTATAATGTAGTACAGATTACATAAGCGTTTGTGTGTGTGTTTGCCTGTACAGTATTTTGCCACACCATTCTGGGTAGATACATACAAAATTTTAACCATTATTTTCTTAATACGTAATATTAAATTTAAATTTTTATTACAATCTAGTTAGTCGTACTCATGTAGTCGGGTTATGAAATTTTATAGCTTCTATAATTTTGAATTGTTTTTATTCGTGAGATTAGCAGGCTTAACAGGACATTGAACTGTAGCGTAACGGTTTTTTTTTTATTTGATTATTTTATTTTGTGTACGTATGGTTTGTAATTTCTAGATTAGGATATTTTTGCTTCGGGATGAAAGTGATGTTATGGTAGAATATTTAATTTCTCGCAGAATTGAAACAAATTTCATTGACTTAATCGTGTTGCATGATTTATTATTATTAATGCTTTTAATTTGAATAAAATCAACTTATTGGAATTTCAAATTTCCAATACTTCAAATAATGAAGTTTTTCCAAGCATAATAAGTGACGCAGTGTTTACCTCCAATTATCGTACAATTCGGGTTCAAAATTACCTAACGTGTCATTCGATACGGATTTTTAACCGAATTTGCTACGTTGGCTATTAGGGCGGTTGAGGACGGGGGGGGGGGATATCAACAAAATCTATTTTGAGGCCTTAGAAGTTCACAACTATTTTTGGCCATGTTAGATATTTATTTTTATTTTTTCATTTCATTTTTATCACCTCGAAACTAAAAATTATTTGTTCAGCTCGATATCAACCAAAATCGATCAAATTAGGTAAATAGGCTTAGATTGGAAGCGGATTTGATATTCTAAAGTGTGGTTGATCTTGAGTCAAAATCCAGTCATGTCCAAATTTATGGGAGGGGATGCTGAGGGACTAAAATCGCAAAAATTGTTTATTTTTGAGCCAGTCGATAAACAATTCAAAGTTGAATAGCATACCCAAAAATTAGCCTCTTGGGTCAATTAGGAGGGGAGATATGAGCATTTTTCTTCTCTTTGAACATAAAAAAAGGCTGTTCCTCCCTATCTCCCCTTCATATTGAGCTAGGAACTTGAAATTCGGTTTCTGAATTTAGTATCAGTCGTAGATGTGCCTTTTGGGAATTCCAATTTCTCAGTACCATTGCACCCCCTCACAACCCCGAAAAATGACCTTTGATAGTCTGAATTATGCATTGTAAAATCATCTTCTACTCTTACCACTGATTAGGAAAAAGCTTTGCGATGCTTGTTTTCAATCCACATCAGGGGCATGTTCAGCAATTTGGGGACTCCGTGCCAAATTTATCAAATGGGTTCACCCTCCCCTCGCAAGTTTCCTATTTTTTATTTGTTTCCGAAAAAACTAATTCCACTCTTACCAATGATTAGGAAAAAGCTTTGCGATGCTTTTTTTCAATCCAAATCAAGGACGTGCTGAGTAATTTGGGGGCTTCGTGCAATTGATCAAATGGGCCTCCTGTTCTTAATCACCCCCTACCCTCCCAACTTCCCTATTTTTTATTCGGTTCCGCAAAAATTTTAATGCTACATTATTTCATATTTTTAAAGTAGGCCTTTAAAAATTTATATTTCATGTTAGTACTTTTTTCAAAAAAAGAAGAGAAATATTTATCAAGTATCTGTTTCCTTTTCCCACAAAATCGCACCGCGATATAGAAGTTTTGATAGTTTATTTGAATTCAGCGCGAGAAATGCACCAGAATCTTCTATTTTCATTCAAATACATCCGCTAAATGTTTATTTCTTTATCAATTTTCTTACCTAATTGATGATCTTTTACCTAAATTTTGTTGATTTTCGTTGTTTTTTACACAATATAGGTTAATTTTGATAAAATTTTCTGTAATTTTTCGCACTTTTTGATTTATTTTTTTATGTTTTTTGGCCATCTTTTTCATAATTTAGTTCAATTTTCACCAATTTTTTTTGAGTTTAGATCAATTTTTCATTTTTTACACGTTTTTGTCAAATTTTTCTAAATTTTCGATTACCTTCAACTGGTTTTTTCATAATTTTGGTCTTTTTTCTCTAAATTTTCAACATATTTCTGTGATTTTCAATCAGTTTTCTAAACATTTTACCTTTCAAAGTCAATTTTAACGTTTTTTGTAATTTATGATCAGTTTTCTGCATTTTTTATTCGTGTTTGTCAAATTTTCACCCAATTATCTCAGTTTTTTTTAACAATTTTTGCTAAATTTTCACTCATTTTTCAACATTATTTCGTGATTTTTGATGAATTTACTGAATTTTTTAACGCATTTTGGCCAATTTTTTAACAAACTTTCAATGATTTTTAATGATCGTTTGCAGAATATGCACCAAAAATCGTTAAAAATCGCTGAAACTTGAGTAAAAATTTAACGAAAAAGGGGTTAAAAGTGCATAAAGTGGATAGAATAAATCACAAAAATGTTGAAAATTTGTAAAAATTGGTATTTTTTTAATTTTTTATTCAACTTCAAACAATTTTTAACGATTTTTTTCATATTTTAGGTAAATTTTTCAAAATTTTTTCAGGATTTTTTATCGATTTTGTGAATTTTTTACAAAGGGTATAGCCGGGAAGGGGTGATTTTGGCCTCAGCCCCGATTTTCGATGCAATGCTACCAAAAAGTGTACTTTGATGTAAAAAAATTCCGGAAAAAATCCCCCCCTCCTCCCCAGCTCGCTCCCTTTTGGAGTTATGGTCATTTTATTGCAATATTTTCAATAATTTTTAATTTCAACGGAAGCGAATGAAACTTTCTGTTCTTCGACACAAAGTTACATCTCAAAGAGGTGTATTTCCGATAATTTTTTTTATCAATTTTGGTGCACCCCTTCTTGTGGTTTTGTCTGTTTGAAATTTTCAACTGTAAAGAATACCCTGATAGAGAAGTTCATCCAATTTTTAAAATATCCCAAAAACGTATTTTTTAACGTAGATTTACCCAACTTATTCATTTTTGGCGAACTCGTTTGCGCAAGAGTCAAAAATCTCAAAAAAACCGTTCAGAAATGTTTAATTTTAGCAGATTTTTCGAATTTAGAGTGTTTTATACCGGGGAAAAAAGACCAAATGAAGAAACTAACGTCGGATTCGACTTTAGTGAGTCAAAATACACCGATAAACATCATTTTCGCTATTGTTTTACAAAAATTCTCAAAATTCAGTTTTTTCTCACTTTTTTTTACTAATTTTTAAATTTTTTTTATAACAAAAAAAAAATGAATTGCGAAATTTCAAGTAAAACTACTGCGAAAATGGCGTTTGGTAAGATATTTAGACTCGTTAAACACGAATTCGAGTAAAAATTTCAAGTGGACAAAACCACGAGAAAGAGTGCACCAAAGTTGATGAAAAAATTATCGAAAATACACCTCTACGAGATGTAGCTTTGCGCCAAAGAGCAGAAAATTTCATTCGCTTCCGTTGAAATTGAAAATAATGCAACAAAATGACCATAACTTCAAAAGGTAGCGGGGTGGAGTGGGAGGATCAAAATTGTTTCCAGAATTTTTTTACGTCAAGGTACATCATGTGGAAGCATTAGATCGAAAATTGGGATTGGGGCCGAAATCACCCCTCACCCGGATATACTCTTCCTGTCAATTTTTTATCCACATTTCGATGATTATTAACGAATTTTAAAAATCGTGAAACATCTTGAAAAACTCGAACAAACATCGGTGTAAATATATTCAAGATGACCATGAAACAATGTAGAGAGCAAGAAAAAAAATTTCCATGAACTCAATTTCATTCGGCACTTATTACGTATTTGTGTTCAAGTTTTACTCTTTTTTTCGTCAACATGGAGCCCTTTTTCCAATGTAGGGCTCCTTGCCACGGCGCCTACGACTTATATTTGGGAGCACCCCCCCCCCCCTGATCTGTTGTATAATTCTATCTACATAAGAATTTTATAATTACCATTCTAAAATCTAAACTACGAATTGATTTAGCCGCATTACGGACTTATATTACACACCGCAACCGTGAAAAAAATGCGAAGAATGTATAGTTTTTCTTTTTTTTCTTTTTTTAATTTTTCGTCTTCACCAACGCATTTATGATCTCGTAAATTTGCATTTATACTATTAAATTGTTCTGGTAAGTGCGACGATTCGGTGCTGTGCTGCACGGCACGGCACGGCACGGCACGTCGCGTCTTTGGCGTATATATTAAACTGAATAATTGAAAATGGAAGAATAATAACGCGATCGTTTGTTGCAGAAAACTAAAACACGTTTTGCATAATTATGCTTCGAATTATCCCCTGTTTTGCCTTAACGTTGATACGGTTAACGTTCATAATTTGAAAAAATAACATACTCGCGAGTCGCGGTTTCCACCATCATCATAGAAAAATAATGACGAAATTAATTAAATCGATTATATAATAATGGTATAGGCCTGCATGGTTCTATCAAAGTGCAAATTTCATGTGTTTTTTTTTTTCAAATACGTTTGGCTTTATTTTAAATGTGGAAATTTGCATTTGTAATTTTACAAACGGACGGATGTGGCATCACGATCCTCGATCCTAATTACGCTTTCATACGCGTAAACAGGATGCATATATAGCTGCAGGGTGTTCGAAGAGGTGGTGCCATTTGTTTAGAATGATAATTGGAATACTGAGGTTTTTCCATTATCGAGTTTTTGTTACGGATTTTTGATTCGTAGCATTTTTATAGGGTTTGCATTAAAGAAAGACGATTTAAAAGAGAAAAAGAATTAATGCTCGAATTGACGAGTTGCAGATAAAAGTACGAGTAATTTTAGAATGAAATTGTTCTCTTGGATTTCTCGCACTGTAACTATTCCCCTCCTTGTTTGGAAATGCTGATTGAAACGCAAATGGTAAAAAATCGACGTTCTTTTTACGATATTGCAAACAGTTAGGTATTTTTTTTTTTTTTTTTTTTTTTAAATACTCGATAAAAAATTACAAGTTTGATGTTACTATTTTTCAAATCAAATCAGTTGCTATTAAATGCACTGTGAATGCATTTCACAAATCGATTTTCTTGCTGATTTGAACTAAAGAAACACGTGAAAATAAATCGAAAAATAAATTCATCTTTTATACGACGATAAGGCATCATTGTGGAAGCGAAAGCGGCTTGAAAATTTTAATAAGCATTGAACGAAGGATTTGAACTCACATGCAGATTTACTAGGGATTTTATAAGATGTCCAATAATATCTGACACTTGTGTGAGATTTCCGTATAAAAAAAAAACCACGGTGGATCAAAAGTTCCAATCAAACGAATTTTTTTTTAATGTTACCAAGCAAAGATGTCTGATATTACAGAGCAGCCGGTATAGATGTATATTTTCAAGATTTTCGACTTTTAAACTTCATTGAGCTCTCTTCCAACACGAAAAAGTGAAATTTTGTGCAGTTTTTACCAATTTTAGAGTTCACCTATCGTGTATCTCTTCTCCAATTGTGTTGGGAGTTTGAAATTTGACAAGTACATTCGGTAGATGTTTGTATTATACCTTTTTGAAGGTTCAGCTGTTCAATCAAAACTCAAAATAAGGATAAAGTTGCATCGCAATGCGTTGCTTTAAAAGAGAAAAAAATTATCATCGTTTAAAAAATTCATTGAACGAAGCAAGATCATTCAAATTTGATCATTAAGGTTAGTATAGCTGTGATGTGATTTAACAAGAGACGGGATAATCGATGATTAAAAATTCAAATTGGTAAAAATTGGTAGAAATGGAGGTAAATAGCATAAAAATAGCAAAAATATCTACTTTAAAAAAAATTATGAAAAATCGAAGTATGTCTGATCCCGCCTTAAAGTCACCAAAATAAGAAAAATAGTGGATTTTCAATGTCAGATGTGTACTGAGGTAGGCCGAATTTGACTTTTTTTTAGGAAATCTGCTAATAACGGAGTCAAAATAGTGGAAAATGACCTCAAAAAGACGTGGTAAAAATTTTAGTCTCCTTACTCAATTTTTTAAATTTACAAAATTCACCTAAAGTTCAAAAATCGAATGAAAATTTTTTTTGAAAATTAAAAAAAAATGGAATTATTATGTATATTTGAACTCAAAATGATCATTGTTGGAAAATTTTTCTCATTTTCACTTTTCTGAGTTTTTTAAAAAATATCACTTTTTGCGTTTTTTAACAAATTTTTGAGAAAACAACAAAGGAAATTTACTTTAGGAAACCCTCCATTCACCTCCTCGAAATGGATTTAAGACATCAATTCTAGACGATTAAGCACTAAATTTCAATTTTATTCACGGACGATTTTTCAGGGAGGCTTAAAGAATTTGTTTTCGTGATTTTTTAAGAATTTTTTTACATCAGTTGACATTTTTCTTCACCAAATTCTTAGTATAATAAACTGAGTACACTTACATTCGTCTATTTAAAATCCATTTTCTCCACGTTTACCCTTTTCAGGGGTTCTCAATTGGTAATCCAGCACCCGAAAATACTGTTTCAACGGTCTAAAAAAAAGAAAATTTCGATGCTTTTCCAGTCTGATTTTGGTGAGGTATTATAATAACGAAAATTTAAAAAAAAAAAAAACATCGCGAATTCTCCATCAGTATTGAGGGTAGGAAGGGTTCAACAGAGCTAAAATATCGAAACCCTCAAAAGGCAAATTTAGAACCTACGTTAAATGTACACACCTAATTTCAACTTCCTAGCTTAATTTAGAGGCAAGTTATGGGAGGAACAAACTCTAAAAATTAGAAAAATCGACCAAAAAACTACATTTTTGACGCTGTCAGGGGGTGCAAAGAGGCTGAAAAGTCGAGACCTCCAAAAGTTACATCTAGGGCTCCTACTTAGTATACATACCAAATTTCGCTTCCTAGCTCAATTTTGGGGAGAGTTATACGAGGAATAACCTCAAAAGACTCAAAAAATGAGAAAACCTAACATAAAAATCACTTTTTTGGGGTTGTAGGGGATACAATCGAGCTGAAAAGTCAGAACCTCCAGAAGGTACATTTAAGTACCCTACTTAATGTGCATACTAAATTTCAACTTGCTAGCTTAATTTGGTAGGGAGATAGGGGAGGAACAACCCTTTTGGTTAAAAAGTGGAAAGATTCTCATATCTTCCCTTCCAATTGACGATTGGCTGAAAAAAGGTAAAATTTTTACGTTTTTGACCCCTCAGCATCCCCTCTCCCAAATCAAGGCATAACTGTATTTTGACCCAAGGTCATCCATCCTCACTCATTTATGCCTAATTTCCCGTCAAACTAAACCGATTGATCGAATTGAAGCGATTTTAGTGCTCGGAAGAAAAAATAAAAACAAAAATACATATCTGACATGGCCAAAAATTGTCTTAATGATCTTGTAGGGCCTGAAAATGGATTTTGTTGATTCTCCCACCCCCTCATTCGCCGTAGATCGATATATTGTAATAGTCTGGTTTTCGTCGACAATATGACATAGAAAATCAGGCCAAGAATGGAAAATTGTTTTTGAGAGTCTTAAAAATAGATGAAATGTATCCCTTGCGATGAAATTTTTTTTCAAAAAAATCATTTTCTCAATTTTAACAAATTTATTTTAAAATACGTATAAAAACAGCTTTTTTCAGTGATTCTACAAAATCGTCTGTGGGGGATAAAATTGAAATAAAATTTTCTCCATGGTTTCTCTGAAAATCGTAAAAAAACGAAAGAAATTACATTTTTAAAAACTCCCGACTAAAATTTCCCAACAATGATCATTTTGAGTTCAAATGTCTCTAATGGCTCCATTTCTGAAAAAAAAATTCAAAAAACATTTTATTCGTTTATTTGTAAATTTTTATAATTTTTGAACTTTAACCTCAAAAAATTGAGTTATAGGGCTGAAATTTTTACCACATCCTTTTGAGATCATTTCGCTACTATTTTGTCCCCGCCGTTTGCAGATTTTCGAAAAACACGAAATGCAGCCCCACCCCTTACATTCGCGCAAATAGTGAATTTTAGGTTTTTCATAATTTGAAAATTTTACCAAATTTACATTTTTTTTTTAAATTGTTGTGAAAATAATGAATGTCTATGGATCAAAAACCTGTCTAGCGTGGGTTGCCTTTGACTGTTTTCCGTTTTTCCTTCTCGAACTTTTATTATAGAATGGTTTATTTTTTTTTGTCCTTTTAATATCATAAATCTATTATTTACGAACACCCTGTATTTGTACTAAGTATATCTACTGGTAGCTTAAAATTAGGCGCAGCTTTAAATTTGAATTGATTTTTACCTTTTTTTCCCCCCTCCCGTTCATTATACACAAATCTAACGTTGAATAAATATTAAAACACAAAAGAATAAAATTTTGTAAGTAATTATTTGAGACGTAAATTCCTAAATTCCAAAGTAATTTTAAGGTATTGTTTAGGCAGCGACTAAAATTAAAATAATTTCGCTTAAAGGCTTTGTTTTCTTCTAGCACGAAGCCCTTCAGTGTCAAACAATAGACGGAACTATTCTTTAATTAAGTTAATTAGTAAACAATGCATGAAACAAATTATTGAACTTTGTTGCTCGTTCGTTTGGCGAAAGTTTCATGAAAAATGGTTGGTGTATCTTTCGTGTAAAAATTAACCGTAAAATTTTTCTTCAATTGAAGAATGGCATGTATGCGAATATCTCTATTATGACGCCATTCATATTTATGTAGGGGTAAGGTACCTAGTCCCTTCTACATATCATGAGAACCTAAAGTAAAGATTCGTCCCCCCCTTTTATTTTTCTTTCTACATTATTCAATGTATCGAAATATTTCGTTCATAAATAAACCGAAGACTTCATTGACGATATAATTCGTATTAAAATTATCAGATCATCACGATTACGCAAATCATATTGCACTTATCAAGTCACGTGTCGAATTATTTTGGATACGCGTTAAATTGGTACGCAACCGAATGAAAAAAAAAAAAAGATATTACCGGAACCGTGGTCTTTTATCTTCATTTTTGAGAATCTCCTTTACTCTTTGTTTATTTTTAATCTTTCTTAAATCGGCTCCTTTTGTTTGACGTATCGGAGGCTTAGGTGATTCTTTATAATCGACCTGTTTTTTAGGAGGTGATTTATGTTTACGTTTGCCACAATACGTATGAAACTGTTTACGTAATACGAACGCTGTTGTACCTCTGATGGGTATTTGCGGTTTTACCTTCCATTTGCCTGTATCTGCACCGAACGCAGCAATGGTTATAGGACGAGGTGATGTGGTCGATGCCATCGCACGTAAAGGCTTTTCCTTCGAAGTAATCGAAGGTATAACGTATTGCGTTTTCGGACTCTTATTTCCTGCCGATTGCTTGGCCTGTGTCGACTTCTCAGCTGATTCCGGGCTACTGGTAGGTTTCGCAGATTCTAGACTATCTGCTACGGTAGGTTTCGCAGATTCCAGACTATCTGCTACTGTAGGTTTCGCAGATTCGTATTGCTGAGTCGATTGAGGGCTGTCAAATCGTAAAGGAGATAGTTGCGTTGTTGGTGTCTCCGAGAGCGGATTCGTTTGCGATGTAACAGCCGGTGTTTCTATAATCGGAGCCGGAGTTGCTGAAAAAGACTCTCGAAGGCAGTCGACAATCTTAGGAGTAGGTGGAGTTTTTATTTTGCACACAGCGCATACCGGCGTGTGTAAAGTATCTGGTCTTGATACCAAAGGTAACGGTGGCTCTGAAGGCCATGGACTCGTCAGTACAGTGCAATACGGTGTGCTCTGATCAAACATCTTCCAAAAAGAAGACCTCTTCGAATTATCTTATAACTCGATAATTTAATGTTACTATGGATTTTTTTATTTTTTTTTTTGTTTGAAACTAGATACTCGTAATGTAAATCTCCTTTGTATCGTAATTTACATAGTGTTTTATTCTGTTTCTGTTTCAGGTGAGTATTCCATTTTATGCGATACTGATACGTAAGTAATTTTATTATTTTGTTATGGTAATTTTAAAAAATACGAATGTCTCGCACAGTTCTTCCAGCTGCGTAGAATTATCTTCGCTGCAATCAGTACACCGTAGATGTATCTGTTGCATCGTCTATCTTATTCCTATTCAATTCATAAAATAATCAAACCGTTTTGTAAACTTGCTGGGTAGCTGGTTCGTGAAAAACCTTGGCCACAAGTTTTTATTACAATTGTAAATTTGTTACCAAAGTTGACAATTTTTACCTTTCTTCTGCGCTCGTTTGCCGAGTGAGTCTGTACTCTTTAAGTCGTATCGTACGTGCGAATAATGCTAACTACGTTATTCCTATCGAGTGTTTATTTTTAATACGTGTTTTTTTCCCAAACCAACCTACCGAACTACCAATAAATTTTCTTCAATAATGATGTCAATCGTTGTTAACTGAAGTGAGATAGAGTTTTTTGAAAAAAAAAAAAAAAATCATCTCGAGTAACTTAAGTATTTGAATAAAATTTCATTACAAATGTAGTAAAATATATTTATCTGCTTGGATATTTTTAGAAAATTTTTCCAAATGCAAAAACGTGTAAAAATATCACGTTCTTGAATATTATTTGAATTTCGAACGAGAGAAAATTTTCAGAGAGTTTTTCCTTCGTGAACTAAGTATACTTTACGAACACCTTATTTTTTGTGGAAAATAACACCATCCGGGTTAAACATTTATACGTATAGTTTTCGATATTGATTCACCAAGGTGACGGTATATTTTCGCTACAGGGAAATTATCTAATGCGGCAAAAAAATGGGTATTAGTTTATTAAAATACTCAAAAATGTACCTACTATACCTAGCTTTTTTTTCTCTCTCTACCTCTATCTCATTGAAAGTGATATAAGGTTTGACTCGTACATGTGTTTTGAAAGAATTACGAATAGTACGAGTTATTGCACACGTACATTGTACATCACTTTTTTTCTTCTCGCCTGGTAATTTTTTTTCTTATTTCTTTTCACCCTCATACGTATTTATCCTTGTTGGCGTTTTCATTTCTATCTTTATTTTATTTCCAAACTGTTGCCTCGATAGTAGTATATGTAATTTTTGGAAAAGAGAAAGAATAATTTTCATTCTTTATCGCAACTGTTGAAAAATAAATTCTATATCGAAACGAAAAATTTTTGGCATCTAAGATGATCGAATGCATCGAAACGAGATCAAAAGTAATGTTTAAAAGCGTAATGGGCCATTCGATTTATAAAAAGAATAATATCTTTTAAAGTTTTACTATTTTTTTATATTTGACTGTGTTTTTTTTGCCTTATTCTTGATTCAGGAGTTTGAACACGAATTGGTTCCTCGCATGCCCGTTCCCTTCCTCAATTGAGATAGAGAAATGAAATTTGGCATATAGATTTACTAAGGGTCGTAAATGTTCTTTTTGAAGGTTTTAACTTTGCACGTCCATTACATCTTTTTCTTTACGATCCAGAAAAATTTATTCATAGGGCAGTTTTTACATTTTTTTGTATTGGTTTCTTTTGTAATTCTTCACCTCTCTGCCAAACCTAATTAATAAGTTGGTTCGTACGTTTTTTTGGAGGGGGAGGGGGAATTTTGAGTTCTATACCCCCTAGTGGCGTTCTCTCTCATAAACGCGATGCTTTTTTCTTAATGAGGGGTGAGGGTATGAGAAGTGGAATGGGACTAGACAGTCGACACCACAAAAGGCACATCTATAACTTATACGAAATCAATATACCCAATTTCAACTTCCAACACCAATTGAGGGGTAGGCAAGTTGTGAAGGTGGGGGGTGGGGGGTCCAATCAGGATGAAAAGTTAAAACCGCCAAAAGGAACATTTTGTACATATTAAATTTCAACTTCGAAGTTTAATTTGGAGGGATGATAGGAGAGGAAAAGACCTCTTTCGAGGTCAAAAAATGGGAAAATCCTCATATCTCTCCTCTTAATTGACTTGGGAAGTTGATTTTTGCGTGTGATACACAACTTTAGATTCTCTATCGATTAGTTTTAAAAGAAAAACAATTTTTGGAGGTTTTGGCAGCTCAGCACCTCCTTCTCCAAATTTGGGCATAACTGAATCTTTACTTAAGATCGTCCCCACTCATATACATCTAATCCGCCGCCATTTGACCGAATTGGAGCGATTTCGGTCTGTATAGAGCAGAGTAAATGATTGTAATCTTGGAGGGGGGGGGGATAAAAATGAATAAAAATAAATATCTGACTTGGCCAAAAATGGTCATAATAGTTTTATAGGATCCCAAAGCGGATTTTGTTGATGCCTCCCCTCATCCACCGTAGGTTGATGGTATATCAGCGGATAACACAGTGCAGCGAACATGTATGTAAACGTATATAAACGTGTTGGGCCCGAACGAGCCCGGCGTTCCACTACAATCACACGGTAAAGTTGCATTGCAACCGAGCCGTTTCAACCATAATATAAAACTTCGATGTAGCACCTTTAAAAATAATTTTTTTGACTTGAAAATTTTTATGAGGTGTTGTTTTGATTTAAAGAGAACATATTTAGAGGGTGAAGAATAAAAACAAAACACAAAAAATTTCTGTACATGTATTTTTGAAACACCTTACTAATTAAATTAGAAAGTTGAAATTCGTCAAGTAAATTTTGTGAGTTTTTTTTTTTTATTTTTAGCCTCATTTTCTATGTCAGATTGTCAATGGAAACCAGACTATTACAGTCTATCGACCTACGGTGGATGGGGGGGGGGATGTGGAGGAATCAACAAAATCCGTTTTGGGGTCCTAGAAGACCATTACGACCATTTTTGGCCATTCAAGATATATATTTTTATCCCCCCCAGACTAAAATCATTTACTCTGCTCGATACGGAACCAAATCGCCCCAATTCGGCCAATCGACTCAGTTTGTCGGCAGATTAGATATATATAAGTGAGGAGGGACCTTGGATCAAAATTCAGATATGCCCAAATTTGTGAAAGGGGATACGTCGTGGATAAAAGCGCACAAATTGTTCCTTTTTAAACCAATCGATAAAGATCCAAATAAGTTGCATAACATATCCAAAAATTAACCTCCTAGTTCAATTAAGAGGGAAGATATGAGGGTTTTTCGCCTTTTTGACTTTGAAAAGGTCCTGTTCCTCACCTATCTCTCAAGAAGTTGAAATTTGACATGTGGAATCGGTAGGAGCCCTAGATGTGCCTTTTGAGGAGTTCGACTTTTTAGTCCCATTGAACCCTTTTTATTGTTAATACTGATTAGGAAAAAGCATTGCGATTTTTCAATTTTCCTGATTATAATATCTCACGAAAATCAGGTTGGAAACAATGCGTTGCCTTCATTTTTTTCGACGTTGAGCCAATGTAGTTAATAAATGAAACTTTTTTTCGCTGTAAACTGGGATTAAGGGCTTTCCAAAGGAAGAAATGGTTAAACAGATTGATTTCGGTGCAATTTTAAAATCGATGTATTTCATTTCAAATGCAAGTGTTCCAAACAATCGTAATTCAGTATCTATTTTCATTAAACTCTTCTGGTCTCAAATAGGACCATTCCAGCCAATTTGCCTCATCATTTGCACATGGTCCTGCATGTTTATATCTGATAGCTACGTGTAAAAAAAAAAAAAAAAACCATTACATAATTATAAGAACTAGAGCTGAACATTTTAAACTTACTCGGAGTGAAATAATACGTACGTTGATCACAACGTTCATAACAAATCAGGACACCCATATGAGTGTATGTAACGTTATCGGTACCGCAAAATAGTGAAAAAGGCTTGTCTTCCACTGCTGTACACCAGTCCATACAGGGGCTGAAAGGCCACGCAGCAGTCAAGCCCAGCGATACAAAGATCATTAGAGCTACAGCAATGATGAATAAATTTGTGAAATATTCATAATTTATTCTATAACTTTTTCTTACTCCTCGAGTAGAGTATTGGAAGATGAGAATGCGCGTAATTCGATTACTACTCCGAGAATAATTATTTATAATACAACTTACCGTATGCGTTAAAATTACCAATCATTTTCACATTCTTCATATTACGCATATTTTAACTCAGGGAAAAGCAATAAGTCGGTTTTTTACTATTTGTAACGAAAAATTTGACCATGGAACAACACACAAGTAATCCAAACTATCCAAGTCAGTGTATTGAATGCGAGCTGTTTGTTATGTTTCCTTTTTTATTCTTAAACATGCGTTTGGTAGGAAATTTAAGTTTAATGATACGCTAAATGTTTCAATTAAAGCTAAGTACCTTTTGGCATTCATAGGTACCTACTTGTTTAGTTTTCACGAACGTTGTATTAAGCAATCGTAACTATCAATTGAATAATAAAATCCGTTCGATCGAGGTGAAGTAATTATTCAGATGAATTAATTTTAAATTTGGGTTTAATTAGTTCACCACCTATTCATCTCAGCGCAGATCGTCAAAAGTTGAAAAAATTGTATTTTTCAAAATTCGAATGAAGTTGCATTTCATGTAAAGTGTCTAGCTGAAGATGGTTCAACTTTTTTTTAATTTTTGAAATATATCTACCATCGCTTTGCTCTCACAAGGAAACTACATAGTTCAACGGTTTGCCTCCAACTTTCATCGTGAATAAATTAAATAGAAAGGGTTTGCTTACTTTTGGGTTTTTGGTAAATTTTTTTTTTAAATTAGTAAGTATACCTGTGACCAAAAAAAAAAACGCAATAATTCGTAATACAGAAAACCTGTTTGGGGGGGGGGGGTTTGTAATTAC
>FIZR01012292.1:0-15783 GCA_900060175.1 Ferrisia virgata
CCCCCCCCCCGTTAGGTAGGCCTCTGCATTTCGATTTCGTTGGATATTTTGCTAAACTTAAATATATATATCTTCGTCTTGAGGTAAACGAGGATGAACTTTTTACAAAATATTAGGTATAAAGGGTCGAAAAATGACCGTAAACGTTGGAAAATGAAATCGGCCATTGTGGGCACAGATCCACAACGACTCCTTTGTAAACCTATCACAGATTCCTACATTCCATTACTTCTTATTTTTTCCAACTTCTACCAACTGTCACCCAATTTTTCCAACTCCCAAACGCTTGGGGGAGTGGGACGCCCCCACACCCTCGGTTTGGCAGGCCTCTGACGATAGTACATCCATTTTTAATTTTAATACCTTACGCTGTAATATGTGTACTTTGAAGTATTTATCTCTTCGTGGAGCCAAGCTGCCGAAATCTCATACTATGCAGTGTATAATACACTACACTTATTCGGAGATTATGCATATCTATCTACACAGTACTATATATTTCATAATAATAGTCTAACTGTTATAAATGCACCAACGACAATATAATGTAGAATAATTATTCAACTTTCTTGTTCTTTTAATGCCGAGAGTAGGTATATTTCGGTACCTTATCGTGTTTGCTTTATGTATGTTTAAATCTTTCGAGTTAAAAATGTAAATGTTATGGTTATAGTGGTAAACGATGTTGTTGAATTATCACTCGTATCAATCATGATATGCTAAGAACATTATTACAGAATTAGGGGAGAAATAAAGTCAGCGCGATGATTTTTTATGTGTTGCCGAGAATGAATTACGACTAATTTTGGTAGCGTTTCTCGATTGAGATGTATTTTTAGGATTTTAGTAATGATAATTCGGCTGATATTAGCGTACCTAGCAGCTACACTATTTAGCTGTCTGAACGTCTTGTACGTAATACGTACCTATATTGCTAACTTATTTTTTTTAAAACTGTAACGTGTTATCTGAAATTTAAAAGAAATACTCTACAGAAAGGGATGTTTGAGATGTTTTTAGTCGAATTTTAAAGCTTCAAAATATTTACTCTCCTCTGTTCGGGCATGGTTTTGTTTACCGTTTTCTCTATTTTTTCAAATCGTCGTTCGAATATGAAAAAAAAAAATCTTCGCGTCGCGATGCTTTAGGAGTCAGGTTTTTCCTATTGACCACGTCCCTAATTCGTAGAAGAGGTTTTGTATACGATAATAAATTGCCACGGATTCGATGAAAAAAAATATTTGTCGTTAAATTCGGAAAAAATAAAAAAAAAATCCATTTCCATACTGTAGAAGGGGTTTATTTGGACAGGAATATTTGAGACCCCCAAAAGGCAAACCCTGCATAGCTCTGTGATCTGTGTACAAAGTTTCAATGCGCTACCTCAATTAGGGCGACTTGTAAAGGTCAGAAACCAATGGAAAACATTGAAAAAATGTTTTCTTTTTTTGGACTCATAATGGGATGGTTAGGGATGACGAGTCGAGATCCCCAAAAGGCACATTCTTAATACTATTGTCAACTACCAACCAATTTTCAACCCTCTAGGTGAATTAGCACGATCTGTACGGACGAGCAATCGTCAAAATATCGATTTTTTGGGCTGTAATCGACGTAAGCAGTTTATTTTTGGATATATTATTGACTCTTTTGATTTCCTATCAATTGGCAGTAAAACTTTTTCATTTTTCGATTTTTCAACCCCTCTTACCTCCATCCCTTAAAATTGTCTTCTCTCAATTTGAACCATGGACCGTTCAAACTTTGATCAAAAAATGCAGTCGGCGAGCTTTGGTGAAATTTTTAATCTCAACAATTTTAGCCGATATGGTGCGGAGTAATTAATTTTTTCCCTCGAGGGAACTAGAAAAAAATAAATAAAACGATTGTAATAGTCAGGGTTTCTCTCCGGAAAACCAGGCTAAAAAATTGAAAAAAGATCGTAATGCGCTGCTTTTTGAGCCTGATTTTCCCGAGGTAAAGAAGATGAGGCGATAGTCCATTCATGGAATAGAAAAAGTATTCACAGTCACTAGTACTAGGAGTATAGGTAAAGGTAGATATTTGAAAGAATATGTGAAACTCAAAAAAGGCAGATTAAAGATAACTACCAACTTTACATACCAAATTTCAACTTCCTGGCTAAATTAGGAGGGGAGATTTACGTGGAATAAACGTAAAAAATGCAAAAAACCACTTTTCGAGGTTGTGAAAGGATGCAAGCGGGTTTGATGGCCTCTACTAAGTCCGCATACCAAAATTTCAACTTCCTAGCTCAATTTGGAGAAAAGGTAGTAGAGGAACTTCGTCTTTATCAATTTAATTTATCGTAGTAAGTAACACTACTAATATCAAATAGGTGCTTTATTTTTTCCACACTTGTGAATTTCAGAAAATGTGCTACTTACGTGATTTTAATTTTAAAATTCGAACTACTTCAATTTTTAGTCTAATTTTCTATGTTATATTGTGAATGAAAACCAGGCTATGGAGGTGCACCGACTTACGGCGGATGAGAGAGGGAGGAATATCAATAAAATCCATTTCAGGATCCTAAAAGACCATTACAACCACTTTTGGTCATGTAAGATTTTTTCCCCCTGAAACTAAAAATCATTTGCTCAGTTCTATACCGAGCGAAATCGACCAAATTTGTGGGATAGGCTTAGATTAGGGCAGGTTTTGATATTGCGGAGTGGGGTTGATCTCGGGTCAAAACTCACGTTATGCCCAAATTTGAGGAAAGGACGTTGAAAAGTTAAAATCGCAAAAAATTTACCATTTTTAAACCAATCGATAGAGAATCCAAAGTTGTATAGCATATCCAAAAATCATTCTCCTAAGTCAATTAGGAGGGGAGATATAAGGATTTTCCCATTTTTTGGCCCTGAAAAAGGGATATTCCTCTCGTATTTACCCTCCAAATTGAGCTGTGAAACTGAAATTTAGTATGCAGATGTAGTATAGATTCTGAATGTACCTTTTGGAGTTTCAACTTTTTGACTACATTGCATTTCGTCATAGGCTCTGGAAATGTAGTTTTTTGGTCCACTCAGAATTGAGCTAAGGGGTTGAAATTTGATGTATAGATTTAGTGCAGATCTTGGATGTGCCTTTTCGGGGTTCCAGCTATTCTCTCTCATATCTACCTGTACCCCTATCCGAGTAGTAAATTCAAATATATCTTCTTAATTCGCGAAAATCCTTTTTTTTTTTCTTTCAAGTAATCTAAAATAAATAAAATAAAAAATTAATTTAATTCGAATATTTTCTCATACCTGACGAAGGTATTTCCTCGGCAAATTTGAAAACTCGTGTAATTGTTTTTTATAAATAAAAATGAACTAAAAAAAGAACCATCCAACTTTACAATACACGTAAAACATCACATATAAATTAAAACTGGAGTCTTGAACGAGCCAATTTATAACAAAAGAATGACGATTCTGTACAAAAAAATATATTGGCTTTTACGCGTGTAAACTCGTCTTTAAATTTGACCATAAATTTTAACATAGGCGTATCAAATTTTAGTATCTCTAGCCCATTTAATCACTCTACGCGATAGAGCTTATAAGAAACTAGAAACCTTTTAATTTTTCCAATATATTTAATTTTATTTTCAATTCTATTTTATTTACTTGCAGATGGTTAGATTCTTCGTTATCAATAATGGAACAAGGAATCAGAGAATACGATACATTACGGCTACGATATAAATTTTTCTCTTTCTACGATTTAAATCCGAAAACGGACGCTGTAAGAATAAACATGATTTACGAACAAGCCAAATGGATGTTACTTAACGAAGAATTAGATTACACCGAAGAAGAAGCTTTAATGTTCGCTGCTTTACAAGTACGTCCTGGTCCACGTGCATACTAAATTTACCTATTACATACGTGCGAGCGTTCATTATTCATATATAGATATTAATACTATTTTTGTAAACAATAAACATTCATCATTGATTTTCATATTCCATTGACCAGGTACAGGTTAATTTACAAGCTAGTATACCTCAACCAATCTCCGACACTTCTAGTATTAACGGAGTAGAAGACGATATTGACGCCGCATTGACAGATTTACAAGTCACCTTAGAAGGATCGCATATTATATCCCACCATAACGATATCTTACGTGTACCAGAATTATCTGATTATTTGCGATTTTTAAAGTAATTATTAATACTAAATATAAAGCTCTTATCCTCTCATTAACCGTCTACAGATTTACTTTAACCGATTCGTATTATTTTTCAGACCAAAAAAATTCACCTTCAAAGCTTACAAGACATTTTGGTTTGTTTGTACCGATTTACATTTGCAGCTGTACAAAAGTGCAGGAGGACCTTTAGTACAAATGATTAATTTAAGGGATTGCGAAGTAACCCCCGATTTGAATTTATCGCAAAGAAAATACGGAATTAAATTGGAAGTTCCAAGCGCCGAAGGAATGTCCGAAATGTGGATACGTTGTAATTCGGTACGTTTCTGTATTCCTCCTTTCGAACGAATAACCACGCAGCTTCCCGTATACTAATGCATATAATATTATAAAGTTATTTTTAACGAATTTTGGTTTCTTTGTAGGAGGAACAATATGCTAAATGGATGGCAGCCTGTAGACTAGCGGCGAAAGGACGTACACTATCCGATAATACGTACGAATCGGAAGTTAAATCTATTCTTAGCTTTTTAGAAATGCAAAAACCAGCTTTACAGCCGGCCATTTCTCCATCGTCTCTAGATATCCAACCGGAAGATTATATGTCGTCTAGATACGCGAAAAAATTAAAGAACAAGGTTGGTTATTTTTCACGCATGTTTCAAGAAGTTGATGTGTGCATTTTTTTTCCCCTATCGTTAAAACTTTCGTGATAATTATTACAGTCTACGCAGAGAATTTTAGAAGCTCATGCCAATGTTAAAGATTTAACGTTAACCGAAGCGAAGATGAGTTATATTAAAGCGTGGCAATCGTTACCAGATTTTAGTGTGACATTATTCATCGTTAGATTGCTGGGTAGCAAAAAAGATGAATTATTAGGTATCGCTTCGAATAGAATCATGAGAATGGATCTAAATACCGGAGATCATATAAAAACATGGATGTATAATACTGTAAAGGTACGCGTTATATGATACCATACTACTTATAAAAACACGTGCATTTTTTTTCTATTATACGCTAACTTTTTTTCTATTTTTTAAATCAAGGAATGGCGTATCAATTGGGAAATAAAACATATGATGATTGAATTCGACAAAGATAAATTAGTATTCGCTTGTCAATCAGCGGACTGTAAAGTCGTTCATGAATTCATCGGAGGTTATATATTTTTATCAATGAGATCGAAAGAAGCCAATCAATCATTGAATGAAGAACTTTTCCACAAACTGACCGGAGGCTGGGTGTAAAAATATAGCGCAGAATTTTTATTAGTTGTTGAATTTTAACCATTGTTGTGTTTATGTAACTGATGAATATACTATGTATTCTAAGCGATGTAATTTTGTATATTTTTCAGAATGACTTATTTTAAATATTTGTTTTTTTTTTTCTGTATGTTGTATTTAGATACCTACTTACTTTGTTATTTACCAAAATGTTGATTTAAATATGTATTCATATACATATAAGTACTTATAGTAACTGGTTTATAGTTTAAAAAAAAAATAATAACTGCATAGATGCGTTTAATTAAATTAGCTAAAATAGTTCTGAAATCAGTATTATTAGTCTTGTTACGAGCTTGAATTTTTAATTATACCAATCTGCATTTTCTCTGGAAGAACTTAATTAAGCTAATGTGTTATTCATCTTCTTCAATGTATTTATATACTTTTTAACATTGAAACTTACCATTTAAAAAAAAAATCTTGTTTTTGTGTTCCTGTATATTGTAAATATAGTACATATTATTATTAAGTTTGAAACTTATATTCTTTTTAAATGTTGAACAATTTTTTCCGCCATATCATAGAGCACAAGATGCGAAGTAGTGTGGTGTTTTTGTGATTGTAGATGTTAATGAAAAAAATTTGGAAGTTTGTAACTTATTGTTTTTTGGAGACCTTTTGCATTACTTAATAATTTTTTTTTTTTTATAACGAAATTTGGTTGCGTTTGTTTCACTAATTAACCAATTAAAAATATCACTTTAGTTGATACTTATCGCTATTATTGTATTACCAAAATCCTCATATTAGTATCAAGATTTATTCGTGGTATTACCTAATAAGTTGCTATCAAATTGCATTAAAATAAAACCGCTTGATTTTTTTCGAGTTTTTTGTGAGTAAATACAAATGTTTTAATGTACGTACACAACAACAATAATAGAACAGCAATGTTCGTAATTTATTCAAACTTTTATGTTTTTAATCTGTATTTTTTTTTTAATCAAATACAATAAATAATACCAAAACAAGTTTGTTATTCTTGTGGAAGTGAAACAGATTATGAAAATCTGTATAAATTAAAAGAAAAAGGATTGTTCATTCTTTAGTTTTCCCCAGAAAAAAAATGAAAGAATGAATTCATCTTTGTAAATAAACATTTCATGATAATCCAGTCAAATTAGCATAAAAAAAAAAAACCTAAAATGGAAATAAATGGTACCATTGAGATTTTGGTGGGAAATTGTTCGGACGGGTCTTAACAAGCATTCCGTAAAATCTTACATCCCTTCTCCGTGTGCTTTCTCTTTTGGGGGTGAGATGTGTCCTAAAATTTACTTTTTGCCCAAAATATCGAAAACTAAGAGATTTAGCGACAAAATAGTTAAATGAAATTATATTCTTGATAAAATTTCCTTTAAAATGATAACAAGTTTGACTCATTTTACTCCACAGGGAGACCAAGACTGGAGGTACAAAAATGACGAAAATTTTACTATCACCTGAAAGAGTTGGAAAATTTAACGTAAAATTCAAGTTTCACGCCTGGAAAATTCTCGAAAGCAAATTGTAGCACTCACTTAGCACGAAGAGAGTTCTTAAAGTTCTGTCTCATCCATAGGGATGGGGATGAGACGTCATTCTCCTTTCATATGGTTCTTTTAACTCTTGAAAAGCAAGCGAAACATATGCGTTAAACCATTGCAAATTTTGACTATTATTGCAAAATGAGTCTTCAAGGACAATTTTACGCACAAGGAGGGGAGTGGGCCGTCAAAACCCTTCATTAATTGTTTCTTTTTTTAAATAATTATACAAAGCAAACGATAAATTCGCGTTGAATCATGGCAAACAGTGCTGCCAATCTCATTACTTCATAAAATAAGAAAATATTGCTCTTTTTATGACAAAATTTTGCAATTCAATGTTTTAAAATTATTTTCCATGTTGGCAACACTGCTATGCAAAACTATCCAACCATTTTCTACCTAAATCCACTTCTCTGATCTAAAAAAAATTTAGGCGCGTTTTTGAGGTAACAGGCCCTTTAACTGCATTTTTTTGAAAAATAAGAAATCTCGATTTTTCCGATCTGTAACTTTTCAACCTTCTGTTAGAAGGCCAAAAGTGGTCTCGGATTGAACCAAAAATGTGCTATGTAAACGCAGAATCTCCAATCGCATCTTTTTAGCTCCGTGACCGAGTTCTTACACCATTTTTATAGCGAGTACATGACGTGAAACTACATTTTATTCGAAAATGACCCTACTTTGAGGACCGATAGCTCCACCCCCATTAAGCTTATTTTGAGTAAAAAGTAAATTTTGAGACTCGCCCCCCCCCCCAGAAAGGAAAGCACAAGGGGTAAGAATGTAAGGTTTTAAGAGGTGCTTAGTGGGACCCATTCGAACAATTTCCAACAAAAATCTCCAAAGTACCATTTATTTCCATTTTATTTTTAATTTGACTGGGCTGCGATGTTCATTTTCCACCTCTTAAAATTCCTGTAAATTAGTTCATGAACTTGAACCGTTATCACTTGTAGTTCAACATACATCTTGATAATTTTAGAATTTTTCAGTTCCCATCAGTAAAATCACGTTGATACAATTATATCTTCCGGAGTTAAAATTTTCTTACTTGTTCAAATAAGTATAATAAATATTACATCAGTTCACGAAATTATTAAGCAGAAAATGTAATATTTTGACTATTTCAAGTTTTATCTTATGTAAATAAATGCTTACACTAAAGTCCGGATCATTTACCTAGCCACTCGCTGGGTGTTCAGAAATAATAATGATAAAATATCAGAATTATGCCGTAATTAGAATAGATTTGAAATGACATACATTTTGCTTCCTTGAAATACGAAATCATTCACGTACGATACGCTTACAAATTACGCAGCAGAAAACTGATTTGGGAAAAATTTTTTCGAGTTTTGGAACAATGTCCAACTCATCAAAATATCTACATTAATTCACCTATCGAAATTTAAACATTCGTGTGAAATTTAAATGATGTTCAAACAAATTCAAAACCAACAAAAATGTAAAAAATATCCACATAAATGTTTAAAAATATAATTTATTCGATTGTTTTAAAGTTAAACGAATTACAAAAACTTGAGACATTTCGATACTCATATTTAATATTATAACACCTCTACTCATAAAAGTTATGCTTCAACAGGAAAATCTCAAAAATCCTCGAATAATCAATTAACGATTGGTAGACGATCAAAACAGGAACTATTTTACCTTCAGATTTGCAGCTTTAATGAACACCGCTGGATCCGAAACCATTCTCGCCACGGTTAGTTTCGCTCAAATTCTATATGGCACAAGAAATAAAACAACGCTTGAATTTCGAGTAATTGATACTTTTCAGCGTGAAGCTAGTAGTAGTAAATTCGTTGTAGATGTACGATACCTGAATTTCTTGCAAAACTGGGTGGAAGATTCTTTCACAAATTAATTGAGCTACTCTATCTCCTTTCTGGATTTTGAAATCTTGATCCGAATGATTGAACAAAACGACTCCTACATTACCACGATAGTCTTCATCTATTACACCGGCTGAAAGTAGAAAGATTCAAATGAAAATCATCAAATTAAAAGCGTGACCGTACATTTTTTAGAATATCAACGTGATATATTCTAAAACGAATCGGGAACTGTTATGAATACTATTGAGCTCTTGAAGAGTTAACTACGCACCCCCAACATCAATGAAATTCTTCCAAGCTAAACCTGATCGTGGAGCTACGCGACCGTAACAACCGGAAGGTAATTCTATCTGCAGATCGGTTTTAATCAATTCTTTTCCTCGAGCAGGAACCGTATAATCGTACGCGCTAATGAACAAAAGATGTAAAAATATACCACAACAATCGATCATTTGGTGCTTCACACACATCAGTCACTCGATTTAACTAAATTACAATATTTAGTTTACCTTTTTAGATCATATCCGGCGGCTTTGTCTGATCCCTTCACTGGTGGCAAAGCATGTTCACTAAGACGAGCGAATTTCAAAGTTACTTCATTTTCTGAAACCATGGCTAAACCGTTACAAATACTTCTACTGCAAAAATATACTTTATTGAAGAGTACGCCACAAAAATTACTATTAATAAATTTACTTAAATGACACAAGAATTATCCATACATAAACGAATTCATGAACAGAGATACAAAATGTACGTTTCAATTTCAAGCAACGAAGATTCTCATTTCTTTATCGGCAAAAAAAGGCGCGTAAATTATCATAAAATTACCACAGTTTGTAGGTCTCTCATTGGTTGTTAGAATCATCAGAAAGACAAGAAATTCAATCATCTGTTTAAAACTGATTGTAGTGATAAGAGAAGAAAGGTATTTCCTGGAATTTGATATTCCTCTCCTCACTTTAGATCTGGATTCATCGATGAACACTCCCAGTTCCACAATCTTCGCCCATAACTCTGAGAATTCATTAGTCACAGAATAAAAAATTATGAAAATAGCTTAAATTTTTCGTTTTAAAATTGAAAATTTTAAAATTTGAAAGTCTGTAATCTGCAATCATTTCAGTACATGAATTTTTTTTAGATGAAAATGACCAGGTATTCATTCTTCTATTCCACTCCTAATTTTCATTTACGATTTTTGAAAGAAAAAATTTGTTTTTAAATCAAAAATTTCAAATAGCACATTTTCTTTTTAATAAAGCCAAAAAAAATTAACACTGATAACAAAAAATGTAAACACAGTGAAAAAAATTAATTACCATCGGAATGTGTATTTTTCATAAAAACTGTCAAAACTGAAAATAATAATCATGAAATAATTGAAATTATTGATGTGTCATAAATCGTGTTATAGTATCCATGAATTCGTTTCGAGTAAGTATGATTTCATTCTACCGGAATTTTTTATCAAGTCATTTTTCAAACTCCCGTTATCTCATCACTTTTCCGATGCTTGTTATCTCAAATTATTCGGTTTGATTTGTTAAACTTTCGATATAATTAATTTTTGTCGCATAAATGCGCTCCGGTAATCTGCAAACATTTTTTTAAACATGATAAATATCTTTCCATAAACTATTATGTAGATAATACTCCGTTTCGGATGGCTCATAATATTCCTTTTCAAATTTCGGTTTCGAATTTTCATCTTTCTTTGGTTCTATTTTATTTATCATTGTTCCTGGAGGATTCATTGCTAATTTTTGTTTCATTTCTTCATAGCAATCTTCTGGAAAACAGTATTTCGTTGGGCATATCCAATTACAATAACCTGTATCAGATCAAATATAAGTGGTAAATATTTTGTTTCAAGTGTACTGTACGTTGATCGTCGTTAACCCATTCTCACCATAGTGTCCCCAGCCAACTAGGAATAAAACAAGGAAAATAATTCCCCATAACTTTAGTAATTCCTTAATCGATTGTTTTGCTTTTTCTTTTATTTCTTCTGTTTCTCCGTAGTTTAATTCTCGAAAGAGGCATAACATGGTCATTGGACCCTTGTTTAAAAAACTTACGCATTGCGACTGCGATACAAAATTTTACACGATGTTTAGTAAATGTGACAAAAATGCGTAAATTCTAAAAATACAAAGTCCATTTAAAAACCAGACTTTTCTAGCTATTCCGATTATAGACTAATATTATTTTATGCATAAACCTGTTACGCTTTATTTATGTACATAACCTTTGATGTTTTAGTATGTCACAGGTTGAGAAATATGTGATAAAATTGTCGCCTATTCACACTTTACAATTTATCACCTATGCTGATAATTCAAAATTTGCTTGATTTAGTTGAGCTTGAAATTTGTTGAGTTGCTGTACATCGTGATCGTACTCCTGTTTAAATTTATCATAATCGTATGCCTCCTCCGTTACGTTGCTCGTTTGATATCGAAACGTATACTCATCATTTGATTCGGCGTTCAAATCTCGTTTCTTTTTTTCATTTCTTTAAAAGTAAAATCGATTAATTTACATTGTTCTAAATTATTATTCATGTATCCAGATCCACGTACTTGTAATTTTTGTACAATCGCATATTTTGTTTTCTGATCGGTTTGACGTGTTTTTCTTCGAAATCCAACATTCGTGATTTTTCCTCGAACTCATTATCAATTGGAAATTCTTTCAAATTATAGATATCTTGTTCGTTGTGATTTTCTTGTATATTGTAAGTACCATCTTCAGCTACTGAAAGTACTGCATTATCTTCATAAACGTCATTATTAACTATGTAATTTTTTACCACTATAAATTCGAGCTGGAAAATTAGTAAAAACCATAGAAAAGCCATCTCGATGAATGAAATAGCTTATAGCTTTTATAACCGTATATTTTTTAATTTCAGCCATTAATAATACTATTTCGATGCATGAAAAATGGCTTCGCCTCCGGGAGGTAAAGAATTTCCATTCATATTGCCGACAGGAAGAAACATGAAACCCGAAGAGGTTGACATTTTTATTATATTTTCAGAGTTTTTATTCGACTTCTAAATTACGTTTGTATTAATTTTCCAATTTCAGTTCTTTGCACTTCGATATAAGCAATTAGATTTGAGCGAAGATAAAGATGAAATCATTCCACCAAATTTAACCCGAACATGTTTAAATGAAACGCACGTAGATCGTAATGTGAAGCAAATAGTGCGTAAATACTGCTTATCGTAGTTACAAAATTTTCATTCAATCGCCTTACCCGAACATTAATTTTATTATAGATTAATTCAGATCCCGAAGCTGTAGTGCGTTCTATTCTTGAAAATGTATTGCGTATTATACGTAGAAAAAATTCTTCGGAAATAGGATATTACGAAGCTTTATCGCTTAGCTACGATGCCGAAGTGCAAGCTGCGTTCAACGAGTCGTATTTACTTAGATTTGTTGATTTGAAGAAACTAAAAGGTGTCGAACGAACTACGTGTTTTTTAGTCAATTTAACCAATCTGATGTGGATTCACGGATTGTTTTCATTTAGCGAAGGTGATTTTTCAATTTATATCCAATTTGTAAATGAGATATGGCTAGTATTCTAAATATGCGAATTCATATTCCAGATTTTCACGGCGGATTATTTTTTAAAAATTGGTGTTTGAGACATATCTGTTATAATGTAGTCGGTTATCGAGTTGGCTCTATAAAATTTGTCAGTTTGTACGACTTGCATAGTACTCTGTTGAACTATCCAACGATTTTGCGAACCAGTACATTAAACCAATTCAACTTTCTAGAAGATGCACGTCTTCATTCAGTAATCGGTCAATCGTATTGTTTTTCTCCCAAAATAACAGTATGTTGAAAATTTGAAGAAAAAAGGAATAATCTTCCACCTCAACTATATTTTCTAATTTATTTTTCACCAAAAGGTTTTGAATTTCGATACTCTCGAAGATGATTTGACCGATTTACAAAACGAATATATTAGAAGTTATATTATCGTCGACTCGGAAATCGATTTATTGGTTCCGGTTCCGTTGATAATGCAAATGGAGTACTCTGTTTATAACCAAAAATCGCAAAATGAAGTTATCAACGATACGGATGGTATCCCAGAAAAACTTTTACTATTAGTTAATATTTTGAAAGAGCGTGGATTTCCTTATTACGACCTCTTAACCAAAGGTGGACTTTTATAAATTTAAATCAATATGTTAAATACTTTATCGAACTGTTTTCAAAAATATAATCCTGTTTTTTCAGATGTATATATGATGACTGATACCCAGTTCAAGATCAGATTTTTATATAATTTGTACGATATAGAAAATGTTCCTCAAATACGTAAAGCTGTATGGAAATTTTGTCGATTTCATAGATCGTTGTTTGATTGTTTACAACATCATGGCTCGTTGGTTCGAAGCACATTAATGGATGATCATTTACCTATCGATTCACTTTGTCGATGTGACGATAAAACTGTGATATGTATCAATAATGTTTTATACAAGATGAGTGAAATGTATAATCCGATGTTGAACAATTATAAAATCGATATCGATTTTGAAAATAAAGGTCTACGATGTCTATACGCAGCAGTTTCGTTTGCTGTTGGAATTAAAAGTAAGTTACACATATATCGTTGTAGAAAACAGTTAAAATCTGTTGAATACGTTAATAATTTTAAAATCGTATTATATTTTGTAGGAAAGCAGCAGAAAGTTAATTTAGCTGAAGACGCGGATGATGAATTTTTATTGATGTTGCAAATTATCGAATCGCTCTACGTTTCCATTTCAACTGAACTGATATGTGATAAAATTAAAGTCTGCGTTAAGGTAACCCAATTGCCCCTTCTAGATGTTTTCTTGTACTCTTTTGAAAAAACTTATCGATAAATTTTCAGATTTTTCTTATTGCCAAAGATGAAATAGATAGGTGGCCCAAGTGGTACAGCGTATTTATCGGTGATCCTAGTGAAATATTAAGTTTTATCGTTGATCGTGATAATTATAAATTAGCCGAAGAATGGATATCGGTTGTTTATGCTATTGAACCTGGATTCACTTTTGAATTAGAAGTAATTATCGTACTTTTTGACACATATTACTGCACAACTATGTCATTTTATTAAATTATTTTCTTTCCTTCGTAGGAGTTTAGTAAATATATATCATTCCTTAGTAATCTCGAAGATGATTCGTATTTGAAGAAAGCTTTAACATTGGTGAACGGTCTAATGATCGCTGATATCTGTGATTATATAGTGAAAAATTTTTTCTCACCTGCTAGACTGATAAATTTAATATCAACTGTGATAAATTCCGATTATCTGAATCCAACGGATAGAAAAAAATACTACGGGTTGCTGGTAGGCCTTAAAATGATAACAATTATACCGCAATGCGAGCAAGTCAGTAAACTTGATCTATTTTTCGGTAACTTCTCGACGTGAGATTTTAATAAAAAATTTTTATTTTCTGACGTAGCCATTCTTCTACGATGTGGCCTTTTTACCTGTGCTAATCGTCGAGCAAATGATTCTAAATAAGAAAATAACCTCGTTGAAATCCGTACTAGAAACAGGAACAGATTTTATAACAACTTTACCGGAAGATATACGACGAATGGATACCGTGTCTAGGGATAGAATGGACGACATGTTTAGACAATATGCTAGCAAAGCGTTACATTTTCGTAAAAAACCCGCCGTTACCGATTGTTTAAACGCAGCTTTGCTTCACGCCGAGATTTTCAAAGAAGGCAATTTTTATCCTCCTGATCAAGTACCTCCGAATAATATGTGGATACCGAATAACTGGGTAAGTATTTATCTCGTTTTCACTCAGATGGTGGTCATTTCTGAGGAGATGGACTTGTGCTCGGCCTAGGACCTGGTGCTCCATTTGCAGTGTTAGGTTCATTTATTGTACGGTTTTTATCGTGGTTTTTAAATCACACATTTAGTAATTGAAGCGAATCGTATGTTTCTATTCTAGGTACCAAAATGTATGTGCTGTAAAAAAGTCGAATTCAACGTGTTCGTAAGACGTCATCATTGTCGCAGATGTGGTCGAGTTGTTTGCGATGGATGCTCATCTAAAAGAATGAGGGTAAATGTTTTTGAATTACTCCAAATAGAAAAATTATGGTAGGTATTTTATTTTAAAGTTGATGTACTTGATTTTAATGTGCATTGCTTACAGGTATCAACATATAAAGGTCTTGTTCGTGTATGTGAACAATGTTACGAATTTGAATCCCAATACGAATATATTGTAATTATTAATATTTTCATACCATTAATTTAGTTTCACATCATTTTTAGCCTGATTTTCTATGCCATATTGCCAATGAAAACAAGACTATTATGGTCTTTCGACCTACGGTAGATAGAGCTCGAGGGGAGGATATCAACGAAATCTGTTTTGGCGTTGCGGAAGGCCATTACGACTAGTTTTTGGCCATATCATATTTTGATTTTTTGATTTTTTGATTTTTTCCTTCGAAGACTAAACTTATTTACTTTGCTCTTTATTGACCAAAATCGCTCCAATTCGGTCAGTAGACTCAGTTTCGTGACGGGTTTTCCGCAAATTGTTAATTTTTGAGCCAATCAATAGGAAATCAAAAGTTGTAAAACATACTCAAAAATTAGCCTCCTGGATCAATTAGAAGAGGAGATATAGGGAGCTTTGCCTTTTTTTTAACCCTGAAAGAAGGCATTTTCTCCCCTATCTCCCCTCCTAATTGAGCTAGAAAGTTGAAACTTGATATGTAGACTTAATAGAAGTCATAGATGTGCTTTTTGAGAGTTTCGACTTTTCAGCCTCATTGCGTTCCCTTATAGCCCAGAAATGTGTTTTTTTGTAATTTTTTCTTGTTTTTTGAGTTTGTTCCTCGCATCCCCCCCCCCCCCCCC
>FIZR01012297.1:0-26864 GCA_900060175.1 Ferrisia virgata
CTTATTTTTCAAAAGTAGTAAAGTACCTAAAATTATTATGAATCATTAAGCAGTCCGTTCAATTACCGTTTAAATACATATAAATTTCAAGAATTGTCATTCCTTTTATACAAAAAAATCAATTAAATAATACGTATATGCTACGTACGTATACCGAGTACCTAATTATCGGACACCCACACTACTGTATACCTGCATACGCACCTTTTTTTACCCTTCTCCTCTCATCTTATACCTGAACGTACCTAAATACATACACGTAAATCTACAAACCAACTAAAATGTACAGGGTATGCAACCTGCACAACGGTGGTTCTGTAGTGCCGCTCTATTAACAGCTGAAATGTACAGGGTATGCAACCTGCACAACGTTGGTTCTGTAGTGCCGCACTTACTACTCACGTTACTCGTATAAAATCTATTGTTAATGAGTAAATTTTGCCACAAGTTTTCGTTTTTAGCCTGATTTTCTACGTCACATTGTCAATGAAAACCAGACTATTACAGTCTTCCGTTTTGGGGTCCTACAAGATTTATTCCTTCAGAATTAAAATCATTCACTCCGCTCAATATCAGCGAAAATCGCTCCAATTCGGTCAATCGGCTCAGTTTGGCGGCAGATTACATATATCTGAGTAGGTATGAATTTGGGTCAAAATTCAGTTATGCTCCAATTTGGGGGAGGGGGTGCTGAGGGGTTAAAAAACGCAAAAATTTCCTTTTTTAAGCCAATTTATAGATAATCAAAAGTTGTATAACATATCCAAAAATCAACTTCCTGAGTCAATTAGGAGGCAAGATATAGGGGGTTTTACCCTGTTTGACCTTGAAAAAGAACTGTTCCCTCTCTATTTACACACTAAATTGAGCTAGGAAGTTGAAATTCGGTGTGTACATTGAGTTAGAGCCCTAGATGTGCATTTTGAGGGTTCCCACTTTTTAGCTCCATTACAAACCCCTCCCCCCCTCCCCAAGCATCAAAAAAATGTGTTTTTAATCTGGTTATCTCATTTTTTGAGTTTTTTTTTGAGTTTGCTCCGCACATAACTCCGCACCAAATTGAGCTAGGAACTTGAAATTAGTTATTTATATGTAGTGAGGGTGCTAGATGTGCCTTTTGGGGGGTCTCAACTTTTCAGCCTCATTTTACCCCTTCAAAACCCCAAAAAAGTAGGTTGAGCATTGCTTTTTTTTTATTCACAGATCAAAATCGAAAGACGATTGTGAACTGTACGATTACAAAAAAAACTCAATGTAAACGATTTTTGTGACATTGGGGTTATTGTAATTTGCGGTAACAGTTACAATTTTTATAGAACACCCTGTGCTAATAAACGTGTGTCCAGGTCGTGATTCTATTCTTGAACGATTTTTTTCCACTATCTGGTCTGATTAATGTTTTCTGTCATGACGTGAATGGATATAATAAAACCTGTGGTAGTTGTAGTCGGATCATTATTGAAAAAAGAAAAATGAACGTTTGAATGAAATAAAACCAACTCGCCACTGTATTTTAGTCGAATGGTAAGAAGTCAAATACCGGTACACTAATGAATAATAACAAGAAATTTCGAAAATATTAATAAATAGATTTTATGAAAAGTTTGTAGGTCTTCGTACACGGTACATTGATGAATGAACCGAGTGTTGAAAATAAATTCAAAAGATGACGGATATAGGATAAAATTATTCGCAATAGTCTAGCTTAATTAAGGTTGCTAATGTAAGAATGGAAATTCTATTATTTTCTTCGAGGTAGAGGAAATGAAACTCTTGTTGGTTGAAGTGTGTAAATTAATATTGCGCAACGTTGAAATAGTACATGGTTTTTTTTCTTTTACTTTTCATTCAGTAAATGTACTTTTGATGGCCAAAAATAGATGACTAGCTGGCCTGAGAAAGTAAACGATAATTCGTATTTGCGGGAGTATGCGCCTTTATTTTGCAGACCATCATTTGCATCAGGTTTACGCGTTGGTTGATGTAATTGTAATTTATCGGTTTCATCATTTCCACCTACCTCCTTTCCTTTTACTCTTTGTGTTAAATCTTTACCGAAAAAGTGTGAAAATTACATCATACGAAATAGTTTGATCATTCAGCGATTATGAAGGTGTGTGTGTGTGTGTGTGTGGAATTAATTGCTTTGTAATGTGTTAAAATTTCAAGAGACGCGTCTAGGATCCCTAATATATCTACTTCTCAAACCTCAACCCCATAGTTCAATTTTGAGCGGAGATATGCGTGAAAGAAGCTCAAATTAATGCAATAATCTAACCTAAACCGATGCCAGTTTTATTTAAGGACTGTAAAGGGGTGTAATTAGGTAGAAAAGTTGAAACATACAATTGATTAATCTGAGTCATTTGCTAAATTTACATACCAAATTATATTATCCCCTACCTTGGCTTAGAGAGGAATTATGTCAAGAACCGTTCTTTTTTTCAAGTACGAGTTTTTGATACGATAGCCAATCTTTAATTTCGTATCGGATGGCTCAAAAAACGAAAATTTTTTGCGAGTTTTACTTCTCAGCACCCACCCCCTCCCCCTTTCCAAATTTGAATTAGGCTGAATCTTGACCCAAGGTTTTTTCCACTCTTACAGATCTAATATTTTGTCATCCTAGGTTTATTGGCTGAATTACAACGAATTTGTTCGGTATAAAGCTGGGGTAAATGATTTTACTCATGGTGAGAGGGGGTGGTACATGAGGGCAATAATTATCTGAAATGTCCAAAAATGGTCTTAATCGTCTAAACTCGGATTTCGTTGATACTTCTCTTCCTTTCTACCCTCTCCCAATCGATTGTTGATCGATAGTCTGCAATAGCTCGATTTTTTTCTGCAGTGTGACATAGAAAGTCAATCTGGTTATTTATGTATTTAATCGAAACTTGTCGCTCACATATTACACCCCCTCCCCCTCCGGCGTTGACCAGAATTCTGAAATTTGGTAAGTAGGCCAACGTTCCACGTCATTGGTAATGTCGATATTTCATCAGCAATCCATTTCATGGAATCGTGACTCCAGAAAATTTGACTTTTCATAAATTCAACAATGGTACGAACTACAATGCCCCCCCCGTTTATTTGAGCAAAAAACGCTGAAAATCAAGCGACTGTGATTAGGATATCGTTTCCCAGGGGTGATGATATTTTACACCCTCCTATTATTATTTTTACTACCTCTTTTTGGCATGATAAATTTGTAAAAACCACCTCCACAACTCAAAAAATGAGAAAAACTGAGGGGATAAAAAGTCGAAACCGAAAAAAGGCACATGTAGGGGTCTGTAGTGGGGCATTTCAATTTTAGCTTTCTCCTTCCAAATGTTGGAAGGGGGTGGTGAAAAAACATTGCGAAATGACGTCAAATGAACGTGGAAAAAATTGAGGTGCCCAACTTGGCCCTTACCTAATACCCATATCTTTTTTGGTTTAGCATTTCAAAATTTACACGAAATGAAAAAAAAATTTTTTTTTCGATTTTTTTTTGGTATTGACATGTTCTCTAAAATCCTGTTTGAAAATGAAAAAAATTATTTATTTCGAATTTTTTCAAGGTAATGAAGTAAAAATATCATGTCATCATTTTTAATGACAGCCTTGTTCACCTCAAAAAAATTCAAAATATTCGATTTTTCTAGTTTTAAACATAATTTTAGAACCCCTGAAAAGCAGACGAAAAATCGTGAAAACTGTTTTTCTTTTTAGTCTCATATGGCTTACAAACACATTTTTTTCCTTGATTTTTCATGCAAATTTTGAAATTTTAAACTGAAATGAGGGGAAGGGGGGTTGGTGTAAGGGTCAATTTGGAAAAAATTTAAAATAGTAATATCCTAGTCTGTAGTAAATTTACAAGTCAAATTTCAACCTCTTAGCTCTCACTTTGGAGGAAAGATATGGGTGTAACAATCTGTCTTCTCGAGATCAAGCCCCCATATCTACCATCTTAATTGGCCTAGAAGGCTGATTATTGGATATTCTATGTAACTTTGGATTCTCTCTATCGATTGATTTAAAAAAAAACGATTTATTCGATTTCCCCTCCCTCAGCACCCCTTCTGCTGAACTTGGGCGTAACTGAATTTTGGTCCTAGTACCCACTCATCCATATCTAATGCGAATTTTTGCCAAATTCGAACGATTTTGGTTTGTTTTAGTTGAAGGGGGGAGGGTGAGGGAGGAAGATGAAATAAAAATAAATATCTGACATCTTCAAAAATAATCTTGATAGTGTTGTAGGACCCTAAAACGGATATTTTTGACACCTCCTATTCATGTGCTATCGTAGGCTGATTTTCATTAACAATATGACCTGGAAAATCAGGCTAAAAATTTTGCTACTACGTCCATTGATTTTTATGATAGATATTTACGAAAGGTTATCTCCAAGAAAAAAAACAACTTTATCGTTTAATTATCGCTTATCGGTTTAAAATTCATTTTTAGTCTTGGCACATATTGTACTCGATTATAATTTCAAAGTAAGCACAGAAGGAAGGAGAAGGCGCATGAAAGAAAACAAACATCGAGTTATTCGTAAAATCACGTTGATAATTTTTTATTATTCGAAATAGGTGTTACGAGTACATAATTGTGCCTCTTGACATCGATATTAAGTTTACGAAATGTACGAAAACAAAAATTTTATCGAGTTAGTATACTTTGGAAATTTCTTATAGCTAAAATATTGGATTGCGGAAAAGATTTTCGTGTAAACATTTATCCCGAAATATGGTAATTACTTTAATCGGCTGTTGGCGTTAGGCTTAAATAAAGACTTTCAACAAAACGTGTTTATCGGCGAGGTTTTCAACGCGAAAACATTGTTTTTTCAAGCTGGTACACGTAATATTTTGAAAGCGTATTGTTTTTAATTAACGTCGTTCAATTAAGTCGACTCAATTTACCTTTTTTTTTTATATATTTTGCAGTTCATCTGGTTGGTTATTGCAAAATGTTTCAAGAGTAAATGATGTTATGTACATGTGCAATTTTTTTCGCATAAAATGTCTTTGATGTGATGAGCGATGAGTTTCATGTGAGTTTGATTGATTGAAAGTCTTTACAAGGTAGCAGGAATTCTTTCGATTTGAGCTTTCAAGTTTTGTTTGTTTTTTTTTGAGGTGCGAAGTCTGTTGTTTTGTTTGTTTTGATTTTCTGTCTTAATTCGTTGTTTATTATTAAAGTGAATATTGAGGCATATATATAATGGAATTAGATACAGTGTAGGTATCTAGTATATTCACGTGGAGAATATCTATGACCCTTGGCTCTTGGTTAATACTTGTACGAGGAAGGTACTTCTACAAGGATGTTTCAATTTAGCAGATTATCGTCGTTTAATGTCAGCAACGAGTGAGGGGATGAATATTACCCAAGTTTCTGTGTGTATGTTCCAATAGATACCATCTGTTCAAGATGGGATAGAGTTTGATTAGTTAAAAATAAAGCGTATGAAGAATGAAGGCAGTCAAATGAGAGGAAGTTTATCTTTAATTTATTTTCTAGTATGATAGGTTAGTATAGTTTATTTACGAATTCGCTAATAAATAGCGCAGTATCGATTATCGAGAACTTTCTGTGGAAAATTACATGCCTGTTCTAAGTACATATTTATATTTCGTGATTACGTTCTTTTTCAAAGAATTTATTTGAAAATATTGACTCGTTCATAGAGCGATTTGATCTTTGATAAATGGATTTATTGGTCTATAAAATAGATTCATTTAACACTACTTTTTCCTTTCACCATCTATAATTGTTGTAAATCGTTACTCGTTATAGTGAAATAGCATGGTCTTTCTTCACTTTTCTTTAGACTGAATTTAGCTCCCATTAGTAAATCTTATCGGTCATAATTTCAACGCATTGCTCATTTGGGTGAGGAGGGGGTGGAGAGATGCGAAGTTTTAGATTATTCGTTTTTTTGAGTCAAAATATCATCGTTTTTTAATGAAACCCTGAAAATGTCTCAAATTTCTAAAGCCAAAATTTATATTTTTTCAAAAAGAAAGTACATACCTAGTTTGTTCTTTCGTACTTTTTTGTAAAGTCGGGTTATGAAATTTTCAATTTTGTGTAAAGAATTTCAATAAGTTGTCTACATTTTTTCAAGCTTTGGTGCGGATTATGATTTCCAAATTTTGACTCATTCGATGATTTCTTAAATTTTTTGTTCGCGTTTTAACATTTCTGTAAATCTCCGAAATTAACTAAGTTTCCATAGTGAAAATATTGCTCAATCTTCACGAAAAAATTATGGAGAGTATGACTACTTTATTTTGAAATTTGAATTTATTGCTTATTCTGAATATTGAACGAATTTATGACCCAATTTCTAAGTATGTCTTATTGTCAATGAAAATCCAGGCTATTACGGTTTATTGACCTATGCCGGATGAGGGGGGAAGGGGAATATCAATAAAATCGGTTTTGGGGTCCTAGAAGACCATTACGACCATTTTCCGACGTATCGAATATTTATTTTTATTCACCACCCCCCTTCAATATCGCAAAACTAAAAATTATTTATTCAGCTCGATACCGACCAAAATCGATCAAATTTGGGAAATAGACTTCGATTGGCGAGCCATTTGATATGCTGAAGTGGGAATGATCTCGAGTCAGTATTCAGTTGTGCCCAAATTTGGGGGAGGGGGAGCTGAGATGTTAAAATCGTAAAAATTTTTCGTTTTTGAGCTAATCGATTGACAGTCCGAAGTTGTACAACATATTCAAAATTCAGCCTTCTAGGTCAAGTAGGAGGGGAGATATGAGGATTTTTTGCCTTTTTGTTCGTGAAAAATTGGCTGTTCCCCTCTATTTCCACTCCAAATTAAGTTAGGAAGTTGAAATTTGATATATAAGTTTAGCATATATTTTGGGTCTGCCTTTTGAGGGGTTTCTACCTTTCAGCCTCATGGCATACCCTCTCAACCCCATAAGAGTAGTTTTCTAGTCAGCTTTTTCTTATTTTTTGAGCTTGTTCCTCGCATATCCCCCCCTCCCTCTTCACAGTTGAGCTAGAAAGTTGAAATTTAGTATGTAGATTTGGTATTGGTCCTATATGTGCCTTTTGGGGGTTTCGATTTTTCAGCCGCATTGACCCCCCCCCCCCCTCCTGAATATCTATCAATACAAATATTTTTAAAAATAAAACCATGCTAAAATTGTCTGATATTGAAACCAGTTTGAAGGTTTATTGGTTTATTATTGAAGAAAAAAACATGTGAAAAAAATAATTCAGGAAAATCTTACAATTATTAGTTTAAGTCTTGTAAATGTCAGGGTATTCCACTTGATCGAAATCAAAGAGAACAGCCGCGATTTCTTCCAACACTAATTTTTCTTCGGAGTTCAGAGAGCCAGGGAATACTCAAAATAAACTCAATCAACTTTTCAGACGCTGCACCTGTATCAAGTGCGTGTATAGCGAATGGATTATGAAAGAAATCTTTCTGTATATTGTTCAGATCAAAGCTACAAGTTTTTCCGAGTCCGTGTGTGAAATTATTGTAATAAAATACATGCTATCTCAGTTTTAATTCAATGTCATCTAAAAATTTCGATTACGCTTACTTGGTAGTACTGATTTTACTTTATCCATTAAAGCTTTTCCAAACTTATTTGCGGGATTGGTAAAACAATCAACGGATACCTTCTCAATTTCAGCAAAAGTGTACGGCATCTTATGGTCGTTAGTTTGAATGTATTGCTTGATACTACTCCTCGACGGACTGCGGCTCCATTCAGAACTACGTGTTCGACGAAAAATTTTAAATAATATATTTACTGAAATAATTCTACCCCCCCCCCCCATATTTTCTTTCCCCCAAATAGACTATAGGCCAATACCTAAGCTTCATAATGTTCGTAGCTGTCTATGTATTCTCTCGGATGGGAAAACTCAAAAAATTTCAACTTGTCATCACAAATTTAGAATAGCCTATCGACTGAAATGATTGTATCGATTCAAATTTTTCCCTTTCCTTTTTGGACCGCGGTTTGATGAAATAAAAGTGATGACTTACTTTGTCGCCTGTCACATTTCCTACTTCTTCTTTGAATTTTGCTGCTCGTTCGCGTTCTTCCTCACGTTCCTCAACAGCTATTTGTAACAGTCTTTCTTCTAGCTCAACTGGATCAGTAATCCCATTTAGTCGTTCGGGTAGTTTAGCCATTTCCTGCCACGTATTCAAATCTGCAATCACTGTGTAAGGAAAATAATAAGCATACGCTTATTCACTGATAGGATTTGTGCTTACCTTTTCGTAACAGATCGCAAAAATTCTAGGAAGACCTATAGTGACAGATTTTACAAATAGATTTCATCGCAAATTAAGATAATTTGTGGACTGAGTAACTGAAACCAGAAAGATATTCTTTCTATGATATTTTAAAATCGACTGACATTCCTCATTTCCAAGACATGTCTATCTGATAGTTCAATGATAAAAATTTCTGTAGTGATTCTGAATCAATCGATAACAGATATCAAAATTGATTTTTTTCGTTCATTTTTTCATACACTAGTCATAATTTTCGCTTAGGCTTTCTTTCATAATTTTTGACAACTACTTAGTTTTGTAGAAAATTCATTCTCCGGGCTTACGCCTACATTACCCGCCTGTAACATTGAAATTTAGATTACGGCACATCTAAGGCCACTTACCCAATTTCAACTTCCTAGCTCAATTTGAAGAGGAGTTATGCGAGGAACAAACTCAAAAAATCAGAAGAACCGATCAAAAAACTATATTTTTGGAGCTGCGAGGGGACGCAATTAGGCTGAAAAGTTGGGACTCCTAAAAGACACCTCTAGGACCTCTACTAAATCTACTTGACAAATTTCAACTTTCCAGATCAATTTGAAGGGGGCGGGTAGGGAAAGAATAGCCTTTTTTCAAGATGAAAAAAAGGAAAACCCATCATATCTCCCATCCTAATTAACCTACGAGGCTGATTTCATGACATGTTATACAATTTTGGATTCTCTATCGATTTGTTAAAAAATTAATTTTTGTAATTTTAACGCCCCACCCCCACAGCACTGCCTCTCCCAAAATTTTAGAGAAACTGAATTTTGATTCGCGGCCATCAGCACTGCAGAATATCAAATGACGTGTCAATTGAAGCCTATTTCTCAAATTTGATCGATTTTGATCGGTATCGAGCTTTCAACTACGAGGGGAGGGAGAATTAATTTAAATTAAGTATCTGTCATGACCAAAAATGGAAGGCTCCAAACGTAATTTGTTGATATTTCCCACCTCATCCGCCGTAGGTCGATGGACTGTAATAGTCTAGTTTACATTTACAATATGACAGAAAATCAAGCTAAAAACGACCAAAAAAACTATTTTCAAAGCTGTAAGGTGCTGTGATGAGGCTAAAAAAAATCAAAACCCACAAAAGGCACATCTAGAGCCTATACTAAATCTACATACCAAATTTCAACTTCCCATCTTAATTTGGAGAGTAGTTATGTGAGGAACAATTTCAGAATAAAAAAGAAAAATTAACCAAATAACTACATTTTTGGAATTATGTGGGAGTGTAATGGGGCTAAAAAGTCTGAACCCCCAAAAGGTACATCTAGAACCTGTACTAAATCTTCATACCAGATTTCAACTAACCGACTCAATTTGGAGGACACCTCCTCCCCTAAATTTGGGCAAAACTGAATTATGACCCTGGGGCAATCTCACTCCAGAATATTAAACCCGCCGCTAATCTACGCTTCTCCAGTCATTGGAAAAATCAGCAAAATTGGCTAAAGTTTACAAATTCGGATAAAGTTGAGAAAACTACATATTCCCAACAAATGAGAAAAATGAAAGCGAAAGACAAAAAATTTTTGTCTTGTTGGTCAGAATTTTTCAAAAAAAATTTCGCTCAGCCTGTAACCCTATCCTCGGGTTACAAATCATAAAAAATTTATATCATTTTTCTAGTAAATTTACCTTAGATTTAAAACTGAAATGTAGCAAAATGTTGGGTTGCACCCCTCTCCTTCAACTAGATTACTTAGATCCGCCACTATGTGTTTGACTCATACACGCCTATGACAAATTATCAAACTTATTTTATATGGACAAAATTGGCACTTCATTGGCATTTCACCAAATTGAGATCTTATTAACATATTATTAAAATCGTTAACGAGTCATCATTGACATGTTACCAACAATCAAGCATGTTACTGGCACATTACTGACATGTTACTAGTATTTTTGTAGTGTGTAACTCACCTGTACCAATTATAATTCACAATGCGCGTCTATTTTATCTAGACATTATTATTATTATTATTATTATTGGCACTTTTTTTGACATGTCACCATATTGAGATATCTATCACTGACACATTACTAATGTGAGTAATATGTAACTGACATGTTATTAAAATTTCATCGATGATTAGCATCTCTTTGTTGACAAGTTATCGTTGAAATGTTACCAACAATCCAACATGTTACTGGTACATTACTGACATGTTACTAATATGTATTGAATTTATGCATGACTGGCCATTATTATTGACAATGATGTTACTGACTAAATACTAATATGGGGATATGTTACTGACACGTTATTAAAATGTCTTCCGATATCAACATCCCCGTGTTGACAAGTCATCATTGACTTATTATCAACAATCCAACATGTTACTGATACATTACTGGCATGTCACTAGTATTTCAGTAGTGCATAACTTATATGTACCAGGTACAAATCGTTGTTCTCTTCTTATCTAGTCATTATTTTTGGCATTATTCTTAGTATGTCATGGTATTATGATGTTACTGACATATTACTGATACGGATCTTTGACTTGTTACCGAGATATGTTACTGGTAAATTACTAACATGTTACTAGTATTTTAGTGACGTATGACTCACATGCCAGTGGCATGCTATTGAAATGTCATCAGTTATTATCATCCCTTTGTCGACGAGTAATCTTTGACTTGTTATCGCCATGTTACTGGTACATTACTGACGCGTTACTAGTATTTTAGTGACGTATGACTCACACGCCACCAATGACAAATTATTGTTTTCTTATCTTATCCGGTCGTTATTATTGACGCTTCCTTGACATGTCACCATTTTGTGATCTTACTGGCATGCTATTGAAATGTCATCAGTTATTATCATCCCTTTGCCGATGAGTAATCTTTGACTTGTTATCGACATGTTACTGGTACATTACTGACATGTTACTAGTATTTTAGTAACGTATGACTTACACGCCACCGATGACAAATTATCGTTTTCATATCTTATCTACCTATCATTACTGACGCTTCCTTGACATGTTACCATTTTTTGATGTTACTGACATATTATTGGATATTACCATTCAATCTGGAACATTTTATTTAGTTTAAAATACCATCAAATTTCTTCAGCTTAATGTAACATTCTATCCGGCGAAGCTGTGCAAATCCACGTACAAGTTTATTATTCAGCTCTCTCCTCTCATCGAAAACAGTTCGCGTATAAGAAAATCAGTTTGACATGATCACCTCGTCGAACCGCGACGTCCATTACTATAAATTATTTTATCGCAAAAATAATTCGAGTTTCACTTTTTACGTGTGCTCGATGGAGAGAAAAAAGTACTCCGAAAGCCATCAAATAATCATCATCGCGATAATCGTCGCATTTCTATACATAGCGAGCATAGAGGTACCTGTAAACTTTTACTGCGCCATGCCAGGCCAGGCCGAACCACATCGCGAAAGTGTATATTCGTATACAGTCACTCTACAAGCCTGCATAAAGACGTCATTTTCGCGTCAAAATATCAATATGGGTCACCAGCGTGATTTCAATTGTCGACTGCCGCTAGGCTTAACAACACATACACAGTCGTACAGCAAAAAAAAAATCACACCATTATGTAAACCTTAAAGAGGTGTACGTACGTACACGTCTAAGGTATACACATTTTGTAGTGATAAGCGGGAGATTCCCCGCAACTAATGGACGAGTCACGATTACGCGAATCGTGAAAATTTCAAAGTATACCGGTGCTTTAGAAGACTTAGTCATCGAGAAAGAGAATGGCACTGGACCTGAGGATGGCCGCAGGTCTTGAATTTATTATAATTGGATGCTGTCGCTCGATTCGGTACAATTGTATAGATACGATTCACACTGTTCGGCTACGGTTTGATCTTGGTTACTTGGTTAGTTCGTTCGTAATGTAAATCACGTAGACCTTGGCATTAGAATTTCGCAGCTTATAAACGCGCTTCTGGGAGTTGTACCTATTACAACTACAAAATTATTATGTTGTGTGTGTGTGTGTACCGTGTACCGTGTACTGTGGTAGTAAACCTTATAAGCGTAGGAGTATACTTAACAACTTTCAAGAGCGTTAATCGGGTTAACTCTCGGGGGCCTATTTTAATTACGATTACAGTATTGTAATTATTAACTTTCTCGTGTATAGAGATATTCGTTGTAAAATGGGAAAAAAATTTAACGAAGAAATTGCGAATGAGTTTGTGTTGGTTGTAATACTACTATTGTCATGAATGATGTCATTATACTCCCTATTATCGAAAAAAAAAACAAAAAAAAAAAAAGGTTACAGTATCTATTGAACCATAATGCATATAGTTTACCTACCCTCATTCGATAAGGTAACCGGATTCGAGATATTTCAATACCTGGTTGGGTAATAAAATTCACATTCATATCGTGGGCTTATCATTTTTGTAATATTCACGTATGAAGAAAAAAGACCTTCTTTAGACTTACGTAAATCGCTCGTTAAAATCATTCCGATGGTAATTCGAGCCAACGAAGAACCATTGCCAAGTTCAAGGTAATCTTTGAATAAATTTTACCGATGACTCGTTCGTTCGTTTGTTCGTTCAGTTCTCGTTACTTCTATCGAATAGAATTTTTAGTGTTGAACGCTTGTTGTAATGGAAAAAAACCCTAGTTATTTGGCAATCCTTACGCTATTTATACGTAGGTGCTTGAAAGTAAAACGATTTGACAAATAAAACGTCGACTTTATCGATTAAAATGGCACTCTGGTGGTAAGCCTAGTCACTGCAGTCTGCTTTTTATGGTTGAAATCATTTTTCAAGCTGTCGAATTTCGTTTACGTGTACCATATTGAAGAGAAAATAACGACGAGCTTTTGTTCAATGCTAAATATCGAAACTTGTTAGCCATTCGACAAGTGGATAGGCCTGTACCCTTGTCCCTTTGCCCTGGAATATTAAAATCCATATAAATATTACGCTGGCATACGCATGCTTGCTTGGATACGAATGATTTGTACATTTTGTGTGGATCTGGATATGTGTAGTTTTATGGGTAATTTCTTTGTTAATATTATTTATCCTCGTCGTAATCTAATAAATTTCAAAATTTCAAGTATTTTCTCGCCATCTGATGTACACACACACACACCAGTTTGAAAATGAGAGTCGATAAATTCTCTGAATTCTTTTATGTTCTTAGATACGTAATACAGTATTAATGCTGCTGGTACGTGAATGGTATATGCATTAATTTAAATCTACCCGCTTGGTTTTTTTTATTTTTCTTCGCTGAATCCAAATCGTCCCTGCAAATGGTATTACATTTTATAGCTGCAAAGTCGTAAAATTAATTATACAAGGTGTCTGAAAAGTACTAACTGAACATTTTAGTAAACGAAAAACGAAGAAAGTATTTCTCAGTGAAGGTGGCTTAACAATTTATTCCCGAGAAGGCACGCTTATGCCATGTGATTAAGGTTTTCATAAAATATGGAACCTTTGAATTTATTTTTAGTAAAAAAAAAAAAGTATCATTATTATAGCAATAATTTTCCCGATAGATGCCTATCGTATTTTGAAAAAATATCGCCTTTACTTCGCTGTCGTAGTTATCTGGAAAATTTATTATGTGTTCATGTAAATTGCAACAGCTGCTTATCTCGATAGCTAATGTGGAATTTTCCTAATAAATTATAATGAATACAACATTTCTTATGAGTTTTTTTTTTTTTTTTTTTGCGTTAACATGACTTGAATTTTTTAAATTTTTTTACTCGCTACTCGAGATGGATTTTTTACTCGATTTAACAAATGTTTATTTTCCAGGTTGATTAGAAAGAGGCGATGACAATATCTGAATAGGGAAAACTAATGAAAAATTCTGTTATTAGAGATTCACATTGTACAGTGTGGTGAAGGGAGAAAAAATGACGATTTGCGAATTGGCTGAATTTTAAAATCGCTCCACAAAATATCATAGTTTCGTAGATGATGTAGGAAAGTTACTAGGATCCTCCGAAGCAGGATTATTTTTGAAAAAAAATATCTGCTGTGTTTTGTTTCTCAAGATGGAAAAAAAGTATCGCTTCAAATTTTTTACAGCTTGGAGGAGGTGTAATAAGGCTGAAAAGCATAAACCCCCAAAAGGTACGTGAAGTGCTCCTAATGATTGTACATTCCAAACTTTAACTTCTTAGCTCAATTTGGAGCAGATATAAGGGAGGGATAGCCCTTTTTCACGACCAAAAAGGGGGAAAATCCTCATATCTCGCCTCCTAATGGACCTATGTAGGAAGCAGATTTTTGCATGTGTTATAAAACTTTGGATTATCTATCGATTAGCTCGAAAAAGAATAATTTTTGCGATTTTAGGCCTCTCAAAACCTACTCTTCCAAATTTGAGCACAATTGAATTTTGAGCCGAATTCATTCTTACTACAGAATATCAAATGACCTATCAATAATAGCTTATTTCTCAAATCTGATCGAAAAAATGAAAAATAAAAACTCTTTGCAAGCGAAGAGTAAACATCGAAAGAATGAAAGTTTTTATATAATTTAAATGTAATTGGTACAATTTTTTTATTCTTTTTTTTGTTTAATGCTTGTCACTTGGAAAATTTTCTTCTACATTTTTCAGCGAAATTGAGTCATTTTCGTTTACTATTAGGGCTAATTTTATCACACCAACGCTCAAATGTCATCCTTTTTTCTAATTTTAGAATTTCATAACTGCGTAAGTTTGATTTCCTAAATAGTGGAACATGACTCTAAAAAAAGAACGGGATGGTTTTCATAAAATTTTTCATGTACAGAAATTCAAAATCATAAAATCGATTTAAGGTTAAAGTCCACTGTTTTAACGAGTCAGCTTCAGACATCTCTAATTTTCCTCCAACATTTCAACTTAAAATTATAAAATCAATTCTTCATAAAAATAAGTTCATTGATGTCATTTCTCTAATTTTTCTCAATATTTCAACTTGAAATCATAAAATAAGTCCTCTGATGTCATTCCAGGCCATAAAAATCTGTCCACTGATGTCAGTCTAGTGATGACGTCACACTGTTGATGGTCCACTAATAACATCTTTAATTTCCCTCAACATTTTAACTTAAAATCATAAAATAAGTCCCCTGATGTCATTCCAGGCCATAAAAATCTGTCCACGTCCATTGATGTCATTCCAGGCCATAAAAATCTGTCCACTGAGGTCAGTCCAGTGATGACGTCACACTGTTGATGGTCCACTAATAACATCTTTAATTTCCCTCAACATTTCAACTTAAAATCATAAAATTAATCCTTTATAAAGTAAGTCCACTGATGTCATTCCAGGTCATAAAAATCTGTCCACTGATGTCAGTCCAATGGTGACGTCATCCTGATGACAGTCCACTAATATCTTCTAATGATGCTGGGGTCAACTGTAATGCTCTTTTATGATTCCGAAACGCATTCTGTTGACCCCCTTTCCTTGCCTCTTATCCGCCGTAGGTAGATAGACCGTAAAGGCCTGATATTCATTGACAATATGATGTTGAAAATCAGGCTAAAAATACGTCATGAATGTTTTAACAAGAATTGGTTGAAGTGAAGAAGAATGCCGTTGAAAGTCGAGAAAAAATGTTTGAAAAGCGATAAAAACGGGCAAAAAATTTTAAAAAATGAACGGAAAATTGTTGAATAATCATAAAAATTTTCCAAAAGTATGAGAAAAAAATATGGAAAACATGGTTGAAAGGTGAACCAAAAAATTGAAAGAAAGGTGCAATAGTAAATTAATGAAAAAGTGTTGAAAAGTTTACTTGAAATGTGAGAAAAAAGAACAGAAAAACTTTTAAAACAAAAAAAAAATTTACAATATTGCAAAAAAGTAAAGACTATTTACTAGAATTCATGAAAAAGTGTTGAGAAATGTGAAAATTTACCGAAAATATGGGGAAAGAATGTGGAAAAGTGTTGAAAAATTTTTTAAATTTGCGTAAAATTTGTGTAACAGTTATGAAAGGTTGTTGAAAGTGAATAGAAATTTGATTAAAATGTGTAAAAGTTGACAAAATTGACTTAAATTATAAAAAAACTGTTAAAAATTAACAAAAATTCGCCAAAAATGTGTAAAAATGCGAAAAATTTATCAAAGTTATCAAAAAAAATCTTGAAAAATGGTTGATAATAAACAAAAATGATGTTCAAAAATGTTAAAAGAAGTGTTGGAAAAGTGTAAAAATTTGATAGAAACGTGTAAAAGTATAGCAATTTTACCAAAATTATCGAAAAAGTTTTGATAAATTGTTGAATATGGAGAAAATATTTTTTTTTATAAAATTCGATAGAGTACAAAAAGTTTATCGAAATTTCCAAAATACATTTGCGTAAAATACATGAAATTTTTCCAAAACATGGAAAGTATCGTGAAAAACTGGGCAAAATCTGATGTTGGTCAATAACGAAATTAAACATTTTTTATAGCCCCAAAACTTGAAATTCATTGTTTCAAATGCTTTTTCGCGCTCAATTCGAATAAATCTTAAAAATTTCTCTATCACTCACGCGTGGATTTTTTTTCGAAAAAAATAAATACAAACATACGCCCATTCCTGCTCCCAATATAGAATAATGAAATTTGATATGAAGATGTAGAAAGAAAAAGGCTCTGCAAGATATCTGCAATGATTTCAATATTTTATTCTCCTCCTGCCACTGCACAGCTTTGAAAAGCTATTTTATTGATTTTTGAGAAGTTTGTGAGTTGATGGGATGGTAGATGGCTCTTGATCACTTTTTTTATATAACTTTGGAATACGAAAATTATAATTATTTCATGTCCTGCTCTGTTTATCAGAAATTTGACGACGATTTTTTTATCCTTTACATCGTACTTCTTGAAACACGAAACAGAACTGACTTCCCTCCTCAGCCCACTCAACCTCTCTGCATATCTGTTGTAAAAACCAATGACGATTGCGTTATTACTAGGAAATTTGTATGTTTCATATTTCACTGCAGAAATTGAAATTGGCCCGGAGCATATATTATTGTCTTTTATGAACTTGAATTAGGTAAAAAAATATATATAGCCTTCGAGTATTCATATTTGTACCTATACATTTGTGAGGCGAGAAAATACAATTAGATCATTGCAATTTGAATTAGTCTTATTCAGCTTTACGTAACACGTTGCCGCAGATAAAGCTTGGTTAATTATCTAATATTTTTTTCATTTAATCTTTAGATCGTAAAAATAAGATCAAGATACTTGGTTTCAAAACGAGCACGACGTACATGTCACAAAAGTACTATAGTTCGTATGTGTCCGAGAGAGGCACATAATTACGTATACATTTGTATCGTATTCAAATGACTCATTTAACTGGGTCACCTTTTTAATAATTCGAATTAAAGTGCACGAATTTTTTTTCATACACGTTTATGAATCGTCAGCTTTACTCTTTATCTATAGATTCAATTTTATCAGCTTCTATCTTTTATCACTATCGTGAAAAATTTCTCTAGTCGAGGGCACTTTTTAGATGATTAAGGGTTTTCATTTCGAAAAATCAGTCATTTATTTCTGCCTGTTCGTTTGGAAAAGATCTATTTCGGAGAAAATTATCCGAAATGAACGTTAGACTGGTTGCCCTGGCCTTTTTCTTAGTAAGTTAACTCTTTTATTGTTTTATTTTACCAGCTGGGTGTGAATTGTTTTCGTTTTTGTCATTATTTGTCAAATATTTGTATGTGATGCTCGAAAGAGTTTATTTTCACGAAGATTATGATTCAGGAACAAATTTTCGTTTGAAGAGTTGAATTGGTATCTGCGAGTAAACCTACGAGTCCTTGAAGCTTGCGAATCTACTTGAGATTAATTTGAAAATTTTTCCTTTATATTTGCTTTACTACGCGAATAGTTACGGGTATTTTGAGTATTTGTTTGTAATTTTTTTATTGTTATTATTCTCAATTGCTGACGAGTATTTTGGGAATTTTAAAAGTTATTGGGTTATTTGTGGAAGTACGAGCCGCACCTATGAATCGGTTTCTTGAGTGATTTTCGTTTCGAATTTTGCTCGATTCGTTTGCCAACGATTTTTCAAGATAATTAATTTAATCGTATACGTCTGGTACATGAAGTTCGTGATGAAAAGAATATTTTATGAGAGATTAATTTGGTATTATTCTATGCGATGATTTTCAAATGATTTAACTATATTCGATTCTTTGTTCGCGAACGATGTGATGCACTTATTGTTCAACGAAGTGTTGGAAATATTTTGCGAAATATTCGTGAATATTTCGTTATCGTTCGTGAACGATTCATTATAAAATTGAGATACTGTTGTTCGAGTTTTAAAAAAATTTCTCTTTGCGTGATTGTTTAGTCGTTCGTGAACGATTTGCTAAATTCGAAATTAAATTCATTCGTTTTCGGTTCTGTTCAATTGTATTGAAGTGAAAATTTTGAATTTTATTGAATCATACTTGACCCATATCTGACTCAGTCGTTCGTGAACGATTCGTTATACATTGAATACTTTCATTTCATTCGTTCAGCATGTTATTAAAATTTACTCTAATCGCGCGAAAACATTTCTTATTGTGAGAACGTTTAGTCGTTCGCGAATGATTCGTTCGTGAACGAGTTGCTCAAGTCAAGATTACATTTGATCGTTCGCGATTCTGTTCAATTGTATTGAAACGATGGTTTCAGGTGTAATTGATTATTGACAGGTATACGATTCATTCGTTCGTTAACGATTCGTTGTAGATTTGTTTTGTTTGTTTGATTTAATCGGCATATGGTACTCAAAATTTGATATATCAGTTCGAAAAAGAAATACTTGTCATGTATTTTAGAGGTTCGCGAATGATTTGTTCGCGCACAAGTAGTTCAATTCAGAATTAATTCAGTCGTTCGCGATTCTGTCCATAAATTCGAACGCAAAGACATGAAAAATTTCAGATTTTATTGAATTGTTTGACGGCTATCTGACTTGGTCGTTCGTGAGCGATTCATTATAGATTCAATTTGTTCATTTGATACAATCAATATGTTATCGAAAAATCGATTCGTTCGCTTGGAAAAAATTTCTGGTGGTTCGCGAACGATTTGTTATAAATTCTGTATGATCAAAATGATATTCAAAGTTCTATACATATATTCGCTCGGTGAAATGTTCATTATTTGATTTAGTCGTTCGCGAATGATTCGTTCGTAAACGATTCGTTGTAAATTTGATTCGTTCATGCGATTTAATTAGAATAGTGTTCAAAATTCGATGTATAGGTTCGAAAAAAATTCTTCCTTTGTATTTCATTCGTTCGGGAACGGTTTGTTCGTGGATCAGTGGTTCAATTAAGAATCAATTTAGTCGTTCGCACTTCAGTTCATGAGCTCAGTCGTAATGACATGAAAATTTCAGATTATATTAAATTGTTTGATACATATCAGAACCAATCGTTCGTGAATGATTCGTTATAGATTTAATTCGTTCATTTGACTCATTCAATATGTTGATTAAAAATCAATTTGTTCTTTTGGAAAAAATTTTATTACATCATGCGGATGTTCGCGAACGATTCGTTCGTGGACGAGTAGTTCAATTCTGAATCAATTCAGTCGTTTGCGCTTTAATTCACCTGGTCAGTCGTAATGACATGAAAATTTCAGATTTTATTGAATCGTTTGGTAAATATCAGACTGAATTGGTTCGCGAACGATTCGTTTAGATTTGATTAACACATTTGATTCATTTTGGAAATAATTTTTCATCACATTATGCAGGCGTTCGGGAATGATTCGTTCGTGAACGAGTTGATCAAATCAAAATTCGATTCAGTTGTTCATGATCAGTTGATTTTTTTGGTCGTAATGACAAGAATCTTTTACATTAAATGATAATTTCTCACTTCAAGTGTATTTATTCTTAGCAGAGTCGCTTTTTATCACTATTAAGCATCTGCCATTTCAAAAAAAGATTTTTTGCCATCTCGCCAACGACTTTTCTGTAATCTTTAAGTACGAATTTCAAGGTAATCTAAAGCCAATATGTTATTAATAGAAACTCAAGGTTAAGGATGATGCACTAGGCAGATAATACCGATTCGATAAGCAGATCGAAACGATTACTAATTCCCGATCAATGCTCTGATTGAAGTATACAGGTGAAGAAATGAATATTTCGGGGGGGATGGGAGGCGAGAAATTCGTTCCACATTTACGACCTAGGACGCGAATTAATCAACGCTGAAATTGAAATATCCAAATGGAAACCGTAATTGTCGCTCGCTCGTTAGCTATCAATCGAATTAAATTCGATAGAGCTCGCCACAAATGTGACCTTTTCCATTGGTTATCAAACGATTATCGGTGGCTCATTCGATTGATATGAGTTTTGTTATTTTGTTCGGCTAGATTCGTGTGTTATGTATTTTATAATTCCGACCAAGACTAGACATGAAAGTTTATCAGTTTTACAACTCGTCTTGACCTTTTCCGGTATGGAACGGTGCGATGTGTATTGAAAAAATTAATTACGATAGCTCGAGGTCGTAATAGGTTATCTGATCTACTATGTAATATTATATCGTATGTCGGTTGGTTCCTTCTATAAAATAGTATCTAAGCGGTGTGATGTTAAGCACCTCTTTCTTCTTCTCGTTCCCTTTAGGTACTTTTCTTCTTATACTGCTTTTTGCCTACCTATCTACGTATAAGTGCGTTTAATTAAATCGTTCTTCGAACTAATCGAGCATGCGGTGTGGTAATTAATGCGAACGATGATTTTTCGACGTCGTATTATGGTAACTTTGTAGTATACCTACATCTCATCTTGTCGAGTATTCCACATGTTACTAAGATTAAGTGAAAGTTTTCGCGGATGTACTTGTATAGAGACGACTTTATCGTAAACATAGTTTTTATAGCGACGTATAACGCCTAAGTAAAGTAAACATTACAAGTGTGTAGCTGTGTACGTCTAAGTACTTACTTACTCATCGAAATGAATAAAGACTTTGTCGTCGTCGTGTGTTGTACTTTTTGCCTATATCTACTCTTACAGGGCGCGTTGATGCCCGTACTAGTGCTACGATATTTATTTATTTAAGAACGATGTTTTATTTTTGTTTGTTTTTTTTTCCAGGGTCTAGCGTACACGATCGACGAAAGGCAAAAATTGGGAATTCTCGGATTAGTACCGCCGACAGTACAAACGCAAGAACAACAATTAGAACAATGCAGAGCTAATCTCTCTCGCCTGTCCTCGCCTTTAGATAAATACATTTATTTATCGAATCTATCCGTAAGTTTGGTTCTATTTTTGGATGTTTACAGAGCGTTGTGTTGTGTGTATAAAATATCCGCCATCTTTTCCGCTGCTTGCTTTTTGTGAAAAATTAAACGTAATCTATTATTTTGAAAAAAATTCCTCGAATTTTTTGGTAGAAGATTTCAAGTGCCATAAATATTACGAAAGGGTTCTTTATTCGAGTTGATGAATTCCCGGTATATTTTGTTATAAAGTAGCGTTATTATTTTGGAGAAGAATTTCAAAGTGTCAGGATTGCGAATAATGGCTTTGGTTGGGGTTTTTTCAACGCTACGATGTGAATACGTAGTCTCATATTTCGCACCGTTGCTCATTCCGTCAGATTTTCGTGAAAAATTAGGGTTACCTTGGTGAGTTGATAAATTCGCGGAATTGAAAAAAAAAAGTGTCCCTATGCTTTGCTTTTTGAGTTCGATTTTTGGAAAGTGAAGAAGATACGGGAATTGTTTACTCATCGAATGAAAAAAATTTAACTCATTTTCCCCTGAAATCATTACAGTGTAACATGTTTGTTATTCAACATTTGATATTAAGCCCAAGTTTTTAAAATCGTTGAAAATCATCGAAAATTAAGTGAAAAATTGACTCAAATAGGTAAAAAGTACGGAAAATTGAAAAAAAAATCGTTCAAAAGCATGGAAACTGCGGTAAAAATTTGGTAAAAACTGGCAAAAAGTGCCTAAAAATTGGTGAAAAGCAACGAAAAAATATTGAAAAATGGATGAAAATTCAGTAAAACTTTAACAAAAACGAGTAAATCGTCGAAAATTGGTAAATATTTGAATAAAAATAGGTAAGAAGTGCAGAAAATTGATCAGAAATCACGACAGAATATTAAAAAAATGGGTGAAACTTGATTTAAATTGCGAAAAAAATCGTTAAAGATCATTGAAATTTGGCTAAATACTTGACCAAAGTGGATAAAAAGACAAAAAATTGGTTAAAAATAACGAAAAAATATTGAAATGATGAAAAATGAAAAAAATACGTTAAAAGTCATGGAAAATTGGGTAAAAATTTGACAAAAACGGGAAAAAAATGTTAAAAATTGGTCAAAAGTCACGAAAAAATTTTGAAAAATGAGTGAAAATTGACGTAAAATTGTGAAAAAAATTGTTAAAGATCATCGATATTTTTGGTGGAAAGGTCCTAAAAATTGGTCAAAAACCACGAAAAATACTGAAAAATAGATGAAAATTGGGTAAAAATTTAACAAAAAACGAGTAAATTGTTGAAAATTGATCAAAATTCAAGAAAAAAAATCGCTAAAAATCGTTGAAAATGGGGTAAATATTTGAATAAAAACCGGAAAAAAGTGCATAAAATTGATCAAAAATCTTGAAAAAATATTAAAAAATGGGTGAAAATTGACCTAAATTGAAAATTGGGCAAAAAATTTGACAAAAATGGGAAAAAAGTGTTAAAAATTGGTCAAAAATGACGAAAAAATTTTGAAAAATGGGTAAAAATTGGCGTAAATTGCAAAAAAAATAGTTAAAAATCACGAAAAAATATTGAAAAATGGATGAAAATTGGGTAAAAATTTAACAAAAACGATTAAATTTTTGTAAATTAATCGAAAATCATAAAAAAAAAAAAATCGTGAAAAATCAATAAAAATTGGGTAAATATTTGATAAAAAGTGCAAAAAATTGATCAAAAATGACGAAATAATATCAAAAAATGGATGAAAAATTGAAGAAATATGTGAAAAGTCATTGAAAAATGAGTAAAAATTTGACAAAAGCAGGTAAAAAGTGTTGAAAATTGATCAAAATTTCGAAAGATATTGAAAATTGGGTAAAAATTAGATAAAAAAAGGGGAAAAAGTGCAAAAAATTGGTCAAAAATCACATAAAAATACTGAAAAATAGATGAAAAATGAATGAAAATTCCCCTAAATCGTAAAAAAATTGGTCAAAAATAACGAAAAAATGTTGAAAAAAGGGTGAGAATTGGGAAAAAATTTAACAAAAACGAGTAAATTTTTGTAAATTGATCGAAAATCATGAAAAAGAAATCGTTAAAAATCATCAAAAATTGGGTAAATATCCAATATTAAAAGAAAAGTGAAATGCGATGTAAATTATAACACAAAACGTTAAAAAGCGTCAAAATGTTAAAAATGTGTAAAAATTTACCTAGATTATGAAAAAAGTCGTTAAAAATCATCGAAAATTTGCTAAAAATTTGATGAAGACTGATAGAAATGTAATTAGTGTTGAAAAAAAATCATTAAAAATTATCAAAATTTGTGTAATAAGGTGGCCAAGATGAACAAACAGTGCTAAAGTCAGTAAAAACACGAAAAAATGTTGATAAATGTGTGAAAATTTAGTTAAATTGTGGAAAAAATCGTTGAAAATCATCGAAATTTGGGTAAAAATTTATTATAGATGGATAAAAAGTGCAAAAATTTGTTCGAAAATCAGGAAAAAAATGATGGAAAATATGTGAAATTCCCTCAAAATAATAATAGAAATCGTTAAAAATCATCGATATTTGGGTAAAAAAGATACCAAGGTTATCAAAAAGTGCAGAACATCAAAAATTACAAAATATTATAGAAAAATAGGAGAAAATATTAATCCAAGTAGTGAAAAAATTGTTGAAAATCATCAAAGATTTTGTAAAATTTCGATCATATTTCTCTTTGCCTCGCAAAATAAGAATAGTAAATTCAACTTTAAACTAGTTTAATGTTCGGGGGAAAAAAATAAAAAATAATAAAAATAAATATCCGACATGGCTAAAAATCGTCTGAATGGTCTTCTAGAATCCCAAAACGGATTTCGTTGATATCCTCCCCCCCCCCCCCCATCCACCGCCCCCCCCCGCATCCACCGTTGGTCGATAGATTGTAAAAGCCTAGTTTTCATTGACAATATAACGTAGAAAATCAGACAAAAAATTCAAACTCTGTACCTAGGCTAATTTTTTTGCAAATGAAGCAATCTTTATTGTTCTATAATCATAATTGTCAGTAAAATAAATAAAAACCGGATTATGGCATAATTATAAAAACATATTTAATTTATGAATTTTATTTTTGAACAGGAATCAAACGAAAAATTATTTTATAAATTATTGATGAGCAACGTTCAAGAATACATGCCGTTAGTGTACACACCTACTGTCGGCGAAGCGTGTCAAAAATTCAGTTTACTTTTCCAAAAACCACCTCGCGGATTATTCATCACCATTCACGACAAAGGACACGTCTACGATGTACTAAGAAACTGGTAAGACGAAGACGACGATGTTGGCATCTTAATAGATCGTTGAAAAAGAAAATCTCGTATTTCTGCAGAAAATATTGACAGTTGTGCATATTTTTTGATTATCGATGCATATACACAGGCCTGTAGAAGACATACGTGTTATTGTGGTCACCGATGGAGAACGTATCCTCGGTCTGGGTGATTTGGGAGCGAACGGTATGGGAATACCGGTTGGAAAATTATCCCTGTATACCGCGCTGGCCGGTGTGAAACCTAGTCAATGCCTACCAATTACTTTGGATGTAGGAACGAATACCGAAGTAAGTTTGCATGATCCAAATATGGCCCTAAGGATCGACGAAACGCTTATTATGTTAACGTCGTGTCCTGCGGTTGAATGTTTTATTCGCATCTCATGTTGTAATTTTTTTTCTTCACTTTTAATTCTATAGAGCATTTTAAAAGACCCATTATACATTGGTCTACGTCAAAAACGTGTCCAAGGTAAAGAATACGACGATTTCATCGAAGAATTCATGCAAGCAGTTGTTCGACGTTTCGGACGTAATTGTCTGATTCAGGTGCATTACAATTATTATACACTTAGATTTGTGCAACTAGAGCGCATCCGTTTATAACCTTGATTATCATCGGACCGTTGCGTCGCGTCGAGTCGCCTCGTCTAACCCATCCGCTTTAATTTCAGTTCGAAGATTTTGGTAACTCGAATGCATTCCGTTTACTCGAAAAATACCGCAACGAGTACTGCGTATTTAACGACGATATCCAAGGTACCGCATCGGTAGCTGTAGCCGGATTATTGGCTGCTATGAGATTACTCAAAACTCGTCTCTCAGATCACACCATCTTGTTCCAAGGTGCCGGAGAAGTAAGTACATGTTACAGATTGATCAGCTGTCTGAGGTGATGTCTCGATCGTGACGTTTGTTCTGTTTCAAAAGGCTTCCTTGGGTATTGCACAACTTTGCGTGATGGCTATGCAAAAAGAAGGCACGTCAGAGCAAGATGCCAAAGATAAAATCTGGATGGTCGATTCGAAAGGTTTAATCGTCAACGATAGACCCGAAGGCGGTGTTACCGGACATAAGAAATTATTCGCCAAGAATCACGAACCTATTAAAGAATTAGTTGCCGCTGTTAAAAAAATCAAACCGTCCGTTTTAATAGGTTGGTTTCTTTTTCTGTTTTTTTTTTATTTTTTTTTGTTTTTATTGTGGAGAAAAATTTCTCCACAACAAGATAATCGATTCGATTCAGATATGAGAAGCGTTTATTGTCGTGTCATCTTTTCTCAAGGTGTATCGACGTGTATCGTGTTAATGATAAAAGCGTCTAATAGTCAGTTGAAGTTGCCCTAGAATGACGATACAAATTAAAAGTTTTATCGAACCTTTACGTCTACACTAAGTGCTTTAATTGCGCTGAAAATTTTTATTATTTGCTGTTTATAATGAATTGTTACGTTTTATGGATCATAAACTTGCGACGCTTTTATTGTAACTAAAGAAAAGAAAAAGAAAAGATAGATCGTTAAAATATTTTTCACCATGTTAAAAACGCTCATTCTTCTTTACAATATTTAAAAATAAAGATATATGATTAACGTTGTTATCATCGAGAAATGGTTTTACTAACGAAACAGTACTGTTTTAAACCTTGAATCGCCGCCGTATCGTTAATGAAATACTTTGATAAATTTTACAGGAGCTTCTGCTATCGGCGGCGCTTTCACACCAGAAATCATCACAGAAATGGGTAAAAATCACAAAAGCCCGGTTATATTCGCATTAAGCAATCCGACTTCAAAAGCTGAATGTACCGCAGAACAAGCTTACAACTATACCGAAGTCAGTGCAGCGTTAATTTTAACATAGTTACATTCATTTTTTTTTTTTTTTTTTTTTAGAATTATTCGTTTTTCCCTTGTAAACCCCGTTAATGTGCGTTATTTTATAAAAAAAAATTTTATCAACTTCCCATCTTGAAA
>FIZR01012301.1:7685-34321 GCA_900060175.1 Ferrisia virgata
TTTTTCCTTTTTCTGTTTTTTCCCTTTTTTTTTTTTTTTTTTTTTTTTTCTATGTAACGAATTCAGATTCATTGGTACTCCGGTTTTATGGAGAATTCGTTAATGTTTTAAATTGGTTGAGATTAATTTTGTTTTTTTTTTTTATAATGTAATGTCGCACTAATCTTTCGTTTTTTTTTTTTACTTTTATTTGTCACTCTTATCGCCAAAAGACATACTATCTGTAGTAATGGTGATAAATATGTGCATGTGGCGTGCTTTAATGGATGTAGTGTGTTATCGCGGTATTTATTGTGGAAAAATTTTTTTCGGAGAAAAATTCATTTCTTCGCTGATATATATGTTTTGTATAGATAGCGATGAAAAACAAAACAATTATCTATAAGTTAGGTTTATTTAAAGTTTAGGCTATTTTTACATTTGAAATTGTATATGTTTTTTTTTGTTTGTTTGTTTTTGTATGACTTCCACCTTTAAACTAACGTAAAAAGTTGTTTTGAAAACGCTATCTAATTTTTTTTTTGGAAAGAAAATTTATGCTGCGATCTGCGATGGTTCTTTTTCTTTCGTTTGTAACATTACAATTTTTGGATGTTTCATTGTCAAATGCATAATTGTTGTAATTTTTTTTCGATTCATTTGTGTCGTTAAAATGCCAAGCCGGGATGTCTAGAAATATAAAGAATAAAGCAGAAGCTTTTGTTCATTTTAGTACTCGACGGTAAGGTAGCCTAATCATGTAGTATGTATCCCGAGGACTTCGAAAGGCTGTCAATTTTATATTTTAGTTCTATTACGAGCGAATAATTCGTACGTATATGTAACGACAAGCCATTTTTGGCGCATTATTTTACTTCTTTTATCGTACGTTTCGTTTTTTTTTTTTTTTTTTTTTTTTTTTTTTAAAAAAATAAAATCAAAATTTTCCCCCTTTTTTTTTTTTTTTTTTTTTTTTTTTTGATTTTACAAAATATAATACTACATATTTCCCCCTTTTCTTCTAATGATGATTGTGAAGTTGTGTTGGATTTATGAAGTCGATACATTACTGCAATAAATTTCAGGGAAATTGTAGAATGCATTTTTGTTCGTAAGATTTGAGAAATCGATTGTTTGCTTTTTTAAAAAAAGTGTCGCGTTTTGAAGAGGGGGCTATCATCTTAAACTGAGACCATTTGCACGAATTTTTTGTTCAATTTTTTAATGCATTTTTTGAATAATTATTTTTGCGTTTGTTCTTGGTTGATTGTGTACACGTGTATAATTAAACAAAATATTGTTGATAGACGAGAACGATGTGTTATAAAATAATTATGTAAGCGAAGAAGTTAATTTTACCATCAACAGTTTTCAAATAAGTACCTGTAAGATGTTGAAACATTCATATACATTTTTTTTTTTTCATTTTGTAGTAATCATTGATTTTAGAATTTTAAAATGTTTAATTTTTAGAGTACGTAAGTTATAGCTTATTTACCAAATACCTTTATTTTTTTTCCTATGTAACGCGATATAATTAAAGTATAATTAATTTACGATTTACTCCGTATTATTAAGTTTGTATGTGGAAAAAAATTATTTCTCTTCCGAAAGTTTGTTTTTTTATTTTATTTGAGATGTTTGGAGAGGTTCAAGATTCTTGATTCATATTAGATGATACGATTCGAGTAGTCAGGTCATCTAAAACAGCATCAATGGATGGAATCAAAGTAATCTTTGAAATGTGAAATGGATGAAATAATCAATGATGAACGATAGTGAAGTCTTGGTAGGTATTAAATTGATTGAGAGACCGTGGTAATCTAGGAAAGTAATAATAATAACTATTTCGCATGTATTTATATTCGTACAATCATATTTGTTGTGGAATCCATTATGGAGAATGGTTCAGTCTTTAGTTCAATGAAAATGTTTTCCAAAATTATCATAGTCCGTGCAATTTGAAAAGGACTGCGAGAAATTTATAAATAAATGCCGTTGGCGAATAGGATGTCTTGAAATTGATTTTTAAGGCATTCGATTGGTTAACAGGCATGGCTTACTCATGAGCCGAGGTGGACTTAACTTGGAGCGCTAGTGTAGCAACCGATTAGAACGTTTGTTTACTTTTGAAACAGGACTTTTCTTATCTTTGTACTGTGTGGTATAATCAGGGTAGACCAGAGTCTATGAAAATTGATGCTCGAGTCCTTGTACAAATGATTTTTTTTTACTTTCAGGTTTCAATACACATATGTAAACCACTCTCAACAGACTTGACAAAAAAGAAAAACACAAAAATATTGAGACTCGAAACAGAAACTCGCTCTCATTAATAGACAAGTTCAAAATATAGACTGGGAATCGCAAAAATTGCGAGTCTCTAAAAAAAGACTCTGAGTCTCCGAGTCCTTTCAGAGTTTATTTTCTGAGCAGACTCTGGTCAACCATGAATATAATATATTTCGTGAAAATTTAAACAAAAATTTGTGAAAAATTGAAAATGATGTAAGACTTTTGACAGCATATTAAACATGTTGACCAATAAATTAATCAAAATACATTTGAAAGCTTTAATTTAAGTTGAAATGACAGAATTATGAATATTTGGGATGAATGTTGCAATGAGACTGTCAAACAAATTACTGTTACTGGTACTAATATTATTATACTTCATTCAGTCGACTATAATTAAATTAAATTGAATTTCTTCAACTTTGAGGGACGAAATTTTCAAAATATAATTTAAAAACGGCGATTAAAAAGTATAAATTATTGAAATCTTGAAAATACCGAAAACGATAGTAGCTTTCCTAGCGGTACAAACTAGCAAAATGTAATCACTGTCGCTGATATGATATCCATCATCTGATATCGTGACTTCAAAACATTGAGAAAAACAATAGCAAAGTAAAAAAGATTTTTCGTAATATTATATTTATTACATAATTATTTATAAATAATTTAGTGTTGATAAAGTATTTTAATGCAAATTATGTAAATTTAACAAAATGGGTAATCAACTAGCAGGCGTTGCTCCATCGCAGATTTTCCCTGTGGAGCATTATCTCACCCATCATCCTAATTTGAGATTCGATTTAAAGTAAGTATTTTTGTCGTTTGACGGGCCACAAACGATTTAAAAATGGTTAGTTTTTTTGCGAATAATTTTTCAATCCGTCGTAAGTATAGTTAGGATTCTAATCCATTGAATTCTGCATTCCTCGTGCTAAACGATTGAACTTTCTAACGTTCCAGTTAAGTCTAACGTTCGTAGAAATTATCTTCAATTTAGTAACACGATTTTGCTGTACTTTTTTTCAGTCTTGGAAGTACGAGATTTTTCAAAGTAGCCAGAGCTGAATCGAGTGAAGGCTTAATAGTAGTGAAAGTATTTGTTATGCATGATTTGTCTCTACTGTTACAAAAGTATCAACAAGATATCGAAGAAATCAAAAATAAAGTATCATCTGCTCTGAACTGCTTACCGTTTAGGAAAGCTATAGTAAGTTTTTATATAGATATGCCTCAGCGTAAGTACTCGTCAGCTGTGAGTTATTCGTTACAAAATTAATTACGTATTTTTACAGTTAGGAAATGGTGCCGCTTTCTTGATGAGAGAATATGTAAAATATAATTTATACGATCGTATTAGTACTAGACCATTTTTAGCTGTGATTGAGAAGAAGTGGATCGCCTTTCAGATACTTTTAGCATTACACCATTGTCATAAAGTCGGCGTAAGTTGAGTCTGTGCTCGTTGTTTTGCTATTTTTTCATTCATTACTAAATTTTAATGATAATTCCGTAGGTGTGTCATGGAGATGTAAAATTAGAGAATATTATGGTAACCGCTTGGCATTGGGTTATGCTGACTGATTTTGCCTCTTTTAAACCGACTTACCTGCCTGATGATAACCCGGCCGATTTTTCATTTTTTTTCGACACGTCTAGAAGAAGAACGTGCTACATTGCACCAGAAAGGTATGTCAGTTGGGTTCATTATTCATTTGTAGGTTGCTAAAACAATATTTTGGTATATAATTCAAATTTATTTATTGTTTAGATTCGTTAGCAATCCAGATAACAATACGCTTCCTCTTCAAGATGACAAAAATGACGAACTAACGCCCGCTATGGATATTTTTTCTGCTGGGTTGTTATTACTTTTCGTACATATATGTGTTTTGTTACCTTCATTATAACGTGTATGAATATTAATGTAATCTTTTTTCATTAATAGGTGCGTTCTAGCCGAATTATTTTCAGATGGACGTCAGCTCTTCGATTTATCACAACTATTAGCTTATAGAAATAATGAATTCGAACAGGTTCCACATATTTTAAAAGATATCGAAGATCCTTCCGTTAGGGTAATGAATTGAGTATTTGACGATAGTGGCTTTTTTTTCTATTGAATTATATTCCTTAATGGTATTGTTTTTTTTTTCTTTTAGCAATTAATTAGTGATATGATACAACGAAACCCAGCTAAAAGACTTTCAGCCGAGTCATACTTAGATAGAGAAAGAGGGCGTTTATTTCCTGAATATTTTTACGATTTTTTACAGCCTTACATGTCGATATTTTCAGCCACCTCGCCTATTTTATCGCCAGATGAAAAAATCGAAAGGTGTCACAATCATCTACTTTATTAGTAATATTTTTCTAGAGTAAATGTTGTACAATGTTTTTGTTATACGTAGATTATACTTAGATAACGCGAACGTTATCAAGTTACTAGAAGAAAGCGAAATTAAAGAAAGAAGGAAAAACTTGGGCGAACAATTCGAAGAAGGCGAATGCGAAGCGTTGGTACTCATTGCCGCCTTAGTCACCTCTTTCGTTAGGTACTTCCAAAAAGTATTTATGCTGTTGTAAATGGCTTCGACATGGATTAACTTAATAAAATAAATACGATAATTTCAGGGGTCTAAAAACATCATCTTCCAAATTACACGCTTTAGAAATTTTATACAAACTTTCCAAACATACGACTGTGGAAACGATCTTGGATCGAATTGTTCCTTACATTGTAAGTTAATATTTCTTCGTAAGCGATTTTTTTCACCACGTACCAAAAAACGATTCTCGAGATACTGATTGTAGTTTACTTTTAGCTCCATTTATTACACGATGGGTGCCCCAGAGTCTGCATTTCTGCCATTCATACTATTAATAATTGCTTAAAACTCATTCAAACTGTTCCTCCCAGCGATGCGAATATATTTCCCGAGTATATATTGCCAGCATTGACTCCGGTAGATGATTTTCTTAACGTGGACAATATTTTCTATATGTTCGGTATTACTTACGCGTTTATTTGTTAGATTGCTCAACATAAAGATGTAGCTGTGAGAACTGCATTAGCCGAAGTGATTGCTCAAATATCTGAAACTTCAATGAAGTAAGTTGTTTAGTAGTAAGATTTTTAACGACTTGATACAATCCATAATTCAAATATTAAATTATTTTCATGTTTTAGATTTTTGGAATATAGTCAAACAGTAACGCTGGAAAATCACGAAATACCTTGTCATACTTTCGAAAGTGAGGTTGCCACTTTACATGAGATGATTAGGCATTGTGTTTCATCCTTATTCACTGATTCGCAAAATATAGTCAAACGTACCTTAATCGAAAACGGTATTGTTAGGTTATGCACATTTTTTGGAAAAACAAAATGTAAGTGTAAACGACTGCGAACCAAATTATTTGTACGGTAAAGAAAAAAAATGGTATTTTTGTAATTTTTTTTTTTTTTTTTCATTTTTTATCGTATAGCTGATGAAATTGTTCTTTCTCATATGGTAACATTTCTGAACGATAAAAATGATAAACAACTCAGAGGATCATTTTTCGACTGCATTCCTGGAGTAGCTGGATATATAGGGATTTTTTGTACAGATATGCTGATTCCATTATTACTCCAGGTATCTGATTGAATATTAAACGTTTTTTGACCTTACATTGAGCATCAATTTTTGAATTTTTGCAATTCTCATTTCATTATTAATTTAATGTACTAATAATTTCAGGGTACGACTGACTCGGAAGAATTTGTTATTAGGAAAGCAATCAACTCAATGTCAGCGATGACCGAACTGGGTCTTTTTAAAAAGAGAGCTCTGCTCACTCTGCTCAACGGTACAGCCTGTCTTATGATTCATCCCGATTTGTGGATTAGACGGGTAGTTATGTGTTTTGATTTTTTCATTTTAGTTACAAAAATTTGAATCAATAATACGTATTAAAAATTTTTTCGTTATTTAGGCTATTGTCGGATTCATACGCCGATTAACCGGTATATTAACTTCTATAGAAGTCGTGTGTATTGTGTTACCAGTCATTAAGAAGTTTATGAAACACGAAATCTATCAATTAAGCTGCGAAGTATATATATTCATTTTTATGCTTAAGATTACACGTGATTTTTTTTTTTTTAATATTTATATTACTTAACGATAACGACGTGTTAATGATCCTATAGAAATTCGTACTGAATGCTTTGAAACCTCCGATACCCAGATTTATTCACGACAATGTGTATAAATCTAATGATCTCGAGTTGTTACTCAACACCTTAGAAGCAAGACGCGGTGCTCGACAAATGGGAGCCAGAAACGAGGACTTGCCGTCGTCTTCGTTGGTTCGATATACTCCGTCTTTCCAAATCGTTAGTCTTTTTCATATCCACTAAAGAAATTCAAAATCCTACCTCGTCTTGAATGATAATTTATATGTACAGCTTTTTCGGCGACTGTGTTCCGAAGGAATGGATGATACGGTTGAAGATAAGATACTTTTAATGGCTGACCACTACAGGAAGCTGAATCAGTATTACATCAATATTGAAAAACCATCAGCTCCCACTGGAAAGGTGAAGGTAGTAAGTTGACATTTTAATTACTGTCCGGAAGCTGCTTTTTTCAAGGTTTTGGGCGCCTTTTGTGTGTCTGCGTGTTTGTTTTTTGATGTTGCTTGTATTGTGAGGGCGATCGCAAACTAATCATCGCGGTGCCAAAGAGTAAGTTATTTTGGTATTTTTGATTAACCTGGTAGTTCTTCGGGAGCATCTATCTGTGCTTTCTAAAAGGTGCGAGATGATACGATACATACAAGAAGAAAGTTTTACGAGCTTTATAAACATGTTATTTTGATACATTTTCATCGTAATAAACATGCTGTGTTAGTCTCATCGTGGGTTTGCTTTAAATGTTTTATGTATTTCAAAGGTCAGTATGGACCTTCTGTTAAAGATAAATGGAAATTAACATTTTTTGTCTGAATTTTTTTTTACAGATTGATGTTAGTTATTTGCAACATAACATCAAATATCAAACAGTGAATTTTTCAAAATCAGATATATTGTCGAAAGATACACGATCAAATGCTATTCATAGGTAGGTTTTTTTTCATTTTATATTATTGTTAAAGAGTTTACGTTTTTTACATTAATGAACTGTTTCGAAAACGACTCGCCAAAAATCCAAAGAAAAAAATAATACTGATCATTTATTTTTTCGTTTAGAAAACGTTTCGACGACGGAGGATCTCATCTAATTGGTGGAATGAACGAAGAATGGAAACACATGTTTGGTATAAATAATACATCTACCAAACAAGGCGTTCATTCATCGGATACATTGTACGTATCTTGTTTATTGTAGAAATTATTTGAATTTGCGTAATTCTTTGCACATATAATCAATTTTCATGTGTTTTTGCCCATCTGACTCAGACACGAATCAAACTCGAGTAAAAAATCGGACACATTTTCGGTGGAGAACAGCTTTGAAGCGGAAAGTTTTCAAGAACGTTCGTACGTTCAATGTAAGCATACCTTCGTTTTAATTTTAAATGAATTCGAAAGAAAGAAAAACAGTTTATTCTGTATGACAATTTTTTGTTTCGTAGATCGTTATCCACCTTGTAAGACCGATTTGAATAAAATAATTCGAACGAAACAAGAACAATATGAAAGCGCCGTTATAGCTCAAGATTACTTAGAAAACGCAATATTATCTCCTAGTCTACCTCCTCCCGCTTGGGAATTTCGTTCTTCTTTAATAGCCCACCTACACGAACACAAATCCGCCGTGAATAAGTAATCTATTATACGCGTTTCACTTTCAGTCGAATTATTACAAATATGGAGTAGATCAATTTACACTTTGTTTGTTTGTTTGTTTGTTGTTTTTTTTTTCGCAGACTCGTAACAATCCCCGGATCAAATTTATTCGCTAGTTGCTCGGATGATCAATGCGTGAAACTTTGGGACTGCAGTAAAATAGAAGGGCGTAATATCGCTAATAAATCCAAACTAACCTACAACACCAAAAGTGGTTCTCTGAATAGTATGACCATTTGTCGTAATAGTCAGTCGTTGGCTGTTTGTAGCAATTCGGGAAATGTTTCCGTTTTGAAGTTGGTTATTTTCATATTTTCGTAATTGTACGTATGATCGAAAAAACACAAATAATCGTTTCGAAATATAATTATAATTTGCAGTATCGATGGGGCAGGTAAAATGTCCGTGTTACATACCAGAACGTTGGATTTAAAGAAAGATGGCTGTGCGGTTGATATTGCTCATTTTGATCCCGGTACGATTGTGGTAGTGTCGAATACGAAGTGGAAATTTTTCAACCTTATAAATTGATCATTTTTTTCTCCGCCCTACAGGACATCAGTCTGTGGTTGTATATGTAACAATGTACGGTACGATTGTCGGATGGGATCTACGAGCATACGAAAATGCGTGGAAAATCGATAGTAAATCTAAACAAGGTAATTTTAAACGTTGTGATAAAATGTTGCATCTGTTATGCGAGTGCCTTTTGACGTTTTATTCAATTGTAGGTGTGATCACGACAATGTGCATGGATTCGTTTCAAAATTGTTTAATATTAGGCACCGGATGTGGTTATCACACTTGCATCGATTTAAGATTCAGATTACCTATTACTTCGGTCGTTCATCCGTATAGTAAGTTTAGCATAATTAATCATCGTAGCGGATTATTTAGTTGCGGTTCACGGCAGAAGGGTGATTTAAGAGTGATTTAGATTACTGTAAAAACTCGTCGAACGAAATTGCATTCTCGCGATAGCACTTTCAATTCTGGTGTAATTTACGATTGTTTTCCAAATCGAACAGATGCCAGAGTGCGTAAAGTAATCCGACACCCGAAAGAATCTTCTTGGATTATCTCTTCGGTACATGGAAACAATGAAATATCCGTTTGGGATATGGAAACCGGTTCTCGGCAACTTAATTTTTGGGCTTGCGAAACTCCTCCTCTATCTAAACCTACCGTTAGTACTTAAAACTTATAAATCTGTTTAGAAAAAACTGCGAAATAACCTTATAGGCAACTATTTCACGTAAATTCGTTTCCAGGAGAATGGGAACAGTACTTGCGCTTTGTACGCATACTGTTCCGAAAGATCACATATTTTGTTATCCGGTGGAACGGATCAGCGAATCAGGAAATGGTGCTTGAAACCTTTCGCCAACGAATGCGACGTTGTTATACCTTCGGCGAACGATTACCCACAAACGACTTATACGTACAGGTACTTCGTACATCGATTATGGATTTTTATGAAGAAATACGATGCCAATGTATTATAACTTTTTTATACTTTCGTAGCGATCGCCTGGTAGACGGGACTCGTGTAATTGAAGAACATAGTCAATTATTGCAAAAAGAAAAGCCGATGGATAACGAAAGACAGGGAGTCACGATGAACGATACCTCGCAATTGGCTGCCGGACCGGAGCTTCCATCGCCAGGTCATCGAGATACGATTACTGATATTACAATGTGCCAAACACCCACCCAATGTTTTCTAGTAACTTCAGCGCGAGATGGAATTATCAAAGTGTGGAAGTGATGGAAAAATTTAATCAACTGTGATTTTATAGCGTAGATGTATTGTTTAATTATAAGTTTAGTGATGTTTTTTCCTCCGCATCACGATGGGTACTTTATTTCTCACGTTCGTCTGTCGAAGCATCGGTTTTCTCGAGACTCCTATGTAAATAATACGAATTCAAGTAGGGTTTAGCTACCTACTATCCGTGTAAATATATAATTACGAAGTCCTAAAAACCAATTTTATATTGATTTTAATTCGAAATCGTTCGAATTTTTTTACATTTCTCTCCCATCGTCGTTCTTCGCCTATCCTCTTGGATTAAGTCTTATGTTATTACCGGAGCTGTAATAGTAAACGTAAGTGTTCGTTTGGATTTATTTTTTTTTTTTTTGTTTTCACCTAAATTTTATAATAATCAAATTTTTGACGTAACGATTTTTTTTTACGAATGATAAGCTTTTTATATTCGGCAAATTTGTTTACTTGTTCATCATAGTTACCAAAGTAAACATTGCTATTATGCTATTTTCTCTCCTGATATTTTTAGAATAATTATTTTTTTGCTTTAATGAATAAATTGTTTTTAATATTTGTTTACCGAAGCGTACATTTTCATGGTATTTTTTATTAAAAGTATGAGTCGCGTTGACCGGAAGGTACTTAGAACTACGAATGAAAGATCGTAAAAGCAGTCAAAAGCCGAGCTGTTTTTTGTTCGTTTCTTCGGTTTATCTGTTTGCGAAAAGACGTTTCGAAACTAACGTAATTTTTCGATCGAAAACAATTAAAACCAAATTAAAATGTATCATTTATTTAAATGACGTAGAAAAATAGCTCGACTTTCGTGGCCTTGCCTTATTTTTTATTATTTTATGTAAGTAAAGTACCTGATACTGGATGCTGATGTAATGAACCAACTCTGCAGCAAACATCTGTCTTTTTTTTTGCTCGCGATAGAGATGAGTACTTAATATGCGAAAATCGGAGTAATAATTCTTCGAATTTAAGGTTAATTGTTGTTGGTTAAACTACGCTTGATTAATCTTACCTATTAATGACTTGACAAGTTGATCGATTACCTATTACTTGAACTGCGTATCTCGTGTTTCAGTATTGTTCAAACAAATGAACAGAATGTGACTAGAATAAGTCGTAGGTTTTTAAACATGCGTTTTTTGATACTTTTCGGTGCTATAATCTTGTGCGTTAGTTTATTAAAATCGCATTTCCTCTCTTACGCAGTCATAATGGACGAACGATTACAGAACAGTTGCGAAATTAGTGAGAATAATTTTAATCGATCGTGTATCTATCATAAAATCGTTTATTTAATCGAGCAACTGCCTTATGTGTCGAATTTTTCACCTATTCAAGTAAGTACTTTATTAACGAGTTTAATTTCATAAATGACATTATTGCTAGGTTAAACCAACTATGTACCTATGTGTACCTAATGAATGTGTATCTTAAAAGCTCGTAACTTCGGCTTTTACTTAGTTCGTACCAACATTATCATTTTTAAAATAAATAATTTTCAATAAAGGCTGGTCCAGTGCAACTCGTAAGATTACCCGATTACGCAACCAGCATTATGTCGGTATCGGAAGAAAAACCTAAATTTCGTTCGTATTCGTCCAACATAATATCGCTGATTAGCAAAAGCTTGGAATATTTTTTCGAATCGTATGGTATCAAAATTCCCATTCCTTCGTTAACGAAAGACTTTCCTGGAATAATTGTCGAAGAACACTCCAACGCTAATGATCATATCGGCGAAGGTAAGCTCTGTAAACAGTTATATTTTAATCTATCATTTGTCATTCATAAAAAAAAAAAAAGCAAATTCTATTCTTAAAAAAAAAATGATAATTTCCTGTTTATCGATAGTTATTTTCCATTTTTTAAAGCATCGAGCCCGGCAAAATCAACTACCTTCTACCTTTCGCTGTATTTGATTTTCGGTCGTTAAAAATAAAAAAAAATAAAAAACACGAAGGTACCTGAAATGATATGAACAAGAATTTTCTTACCAAACTACGTAATTTTATTTTTACTTGATTCAATCAATGAAAACCGTTCGTGTTTTATAATTAGATTTCCCCCTTTGAAATTACAATCACCGTTTAAATAGTTGTTCGAATTGCAGCCAGAAGGAAGAAGAAGGATAAAAAATTCGCCATGGTGTTCCCTTTAATAGCAACTTTTAAATTCATCCTGATCAAAGCTCTGCTAATTCCAATTCTTATGGGAATCATTGCTATAAAAAAGATGCTGGTAGTAGCTGCGATGGCTGTGCCTACAGTCATAGCCATGTTGCGTATATGCCGTTTCGGACCCGGTGGCTTTTTCCCAGGGGCCGGAGGATTGCAAGCGGCCGCGGCCACTGCTCCGGTTTTAGCTCCTTATGTCGCTTCTGATACGATAATAGGCGATTTTTCGAATTACGCTCCTCTGTCTCAACAAACTCCGTATTACGCGACTAAACAACAACAGGCTGATTATGGAGGTAAGAGTTATTTTTAAGAGCACTTGGTGTTTTGTGATTTTTTTCTAAAATAAAAAATAATTTATTTGCTTTAGCCCATTTTTGTTCGAATCGTACTTCTTTTGGTACCTATTGTATTGTCGAGAGGAGAAACTTTTATGTAGTTCATAAGTCACATTGCGCGAATCAAGGAAATGCTACCTACATAATAACAGGCGCAAGGAAATTTGCACACCATATCCTATTTGCTGCATTGACAGAAAAAAAAAACTAAACAACTACGTAGATATACGAATTTAATTGGTACATTGTATGTGAATCTATACCAACCACTTTGAAAGTTCACTGAAGCATTAAAACGTTGATCATTTCCAATGATTAGGTTCTTCAAATTACAACGTTTACTTTAGATTCGTAATGCATTAACCGTAAATGCCACCTGCTCAGATGACATAGTAAACCAAATAAAACACTTTAACAGCTCAACACTTAAATTAAAACGAATACCCTATGTGTGTCGATTAATTATGACTTGCAAATCGAGAATGTGGTACATATGAGTAGAGATCAGTAATTGTACTTTCTGGACTACTCTACTAATCATTCAATAAATACCAATTAGTTTCCACTCTAAATTTGTAAAAGATTTTCTTTATATTCCAACTCCGATAATAAACCAAATTTATTAACAAAATTAATTTTTTTTTCTACCTTTTTTATGCTTCTCGTTTTTCGTGGAAAATGTGCGTTCACTGTTCAAAATACATTTGCTGTATTTTTTTACGCAATAAAATATGTTGTAATTGAACTAAAATGTTCATAGATGAATTATAAGTCCAGGACACTTCAAAACAACAGATTAATACACCTTGTTGGGATTTAAGACCTCTTTCTCTCCACTACTCTTTCAATAGATATTAACATAATTTTCTTTAGGCAGGTATAATAATGATGGAAAAGTGGTTATAACTGTTATGTACAGTACATCGAGTTCATCCGGCAGAATATCAAAATGGGAGATCATATCCTCTTTTCATTTATCTTTCAAATACATATAATTTAGTTTTTATTATTTATTTATTCCGAATACAAAGATTTTTTGAATTTACCAGTATTGATCGCTTCAAATGGGGCCGTAACATTGAGAACAACTTTTAACGCTTCAATCATATTCCAGCGATTTTTAAATCTTAAATAATTACAAGTAATCGTAATGAGAGAATAATGATTTCTCACAACTATGTTGGACGAGAAATTCTCCTCAGAATTTTTTTTAAAAGCGTCATCTCCGCGACAATAGTCGGGAAGTCTTGACCTCTTGAAGAATCGCAACAGTAAATTCTTGCAATTGCATTCTTTTTTTCTTTATTCTTTTCATTTATTCTAGCAATCTCCTCTTCAAGTTTACAAATAGTTTCATACATTGATGGGTATCCTCTAACAGACTGAATGGCGAACACACGGATCATTTATAATGGTTGCATTACCATAGGATGTAGGTGTATACATTAAGAAAAAATCAAAATATCGACACCTAACAATCTAACCTACATTTATTTTCCTTCATTTTGAGCCAGCTACTCAGCTGTTATAGCTTTTTTAACATCATCTTGCTTGGATGTAAAACTACGCGTAAATTTTCGATGAAAATAAAAAAGATTAAAATATGTTTCAAAATTGTTTATAAATTAGCTATAAGATGCTGGTCTACCTAACGAACTCATGTTTCTGCCTTTAATCAGGCTACATTTTACATTGTACGGTGGATATCTACTCCTAAAAATTAAGAAAGGTAAACTGGCGAGATTAATTAAAATCAAGATTTTAAATAAAACAAATTAATAACATATTTACAACATATTTCTCTGACATGGACAATTCAGGAACATTATTCGTGTTTTATAAAATTTAAATAAATAATTCTTTTATAAAAAATAAAAAATAAAATTTGACAAAAACAGAAGCACAGAGTAAATATTACAGAACTGATACCAAAAAGTCTGTGTGTCTGATAAGAATGGGTAGAAAGGGAAGGGGAAAATTGGAAAAATAAATAAATAATTTATTTCAAATTGATTAGAAAGTTACCATTCATTTCATTTTCTTATAAAAATTTATTGGAATTCCCTGGCTTATATCAAGTTCTGATTCATTAAACTTAATTATACTAAACCATAGAATATGACCGATTGCGATATAATCAAGTGATTCGTCGAATCCTTCTCGAACAACGTCTCAATTAGTCTCAATATGTGAAAAAAAATTTGTGATAATCGTAATTTTATAATATCCAATATGGAAATATTTCGAACGGAAAATTTTTTCGTTTTGTTATGTGGTGAGAGCAGCTTATGGATCGACAAAAAATCTGGAAATTTATCTATTAAACCTGGTATGTATTTGTATCATTTGTTTTCATTTTGTGAAGTTCATCATAAGAATTTGATATCATGTAATTTCATTCTAGCTTGGGAACTGGCGAATGGCCAGGATCCAGAATGTTTAGGCATATTTTTCGGATTCATTGGTCGTATTCAAAGTACTGTCATTGAAGATTACGTACTACTAGTCAAAGAAAGCGTTTGTGTTGGGGAGTTACCTTCTGGACATGCTGTGCATAAGATAAAATCTGTAGCTATGTTCAATCCAACCGTCGATGTGAGATATTTCAAAGTTCTTTTTTCATCACTCGTACTCGAATTGAATAATTTTCGATTCTGCTTTCAGTTCTACCAAGATTTAAATTTAAAACCGTGTTCTAAACACCATAGAGGAGCGTATAATATGCAAGAACAAAATATTGCCAATTCGGCCATATCGAAGACATGGTCTTCTCTAAAAACGGCTACTACTAACATTAAATCATCGGCTCAAAGTAGTGCTCCCCTGCAAGTATGTTTCAGCCTTGTTTTTATTACATTGCGACTACATTGATGTGGTAAGTGTGTATATTCAAGAACTATGTGTGTTGTAGTTTCCTAGTCAAAATCGTAAAGAAGCCAGAGAACGTGAGAAGTACAAAAGACGTATTAAAGAAGAACTTCATAGAATATTTACGGATACGGATTCATTCTACTTTTGTCCGGCTGGAGGCGATATAACCAATTCTACTTACAGACAATATTTATACTCAGAAAAAGATAAAGATAATTACGAATCGAACTTATTAGATTACGTCGATGAACGATTTTTTTGGAACAAACATATGTTACAAGATATTATTAATATGGATGTACCCCTCGCTAGAGTTTGGATTATGCCTATTATTCAAGGTTATGTTGAAATTAAACAGTGCAAAACTTTTTTTAAGGAGAATCAGAAACACGAAGTAAGTATATTTTTTACAAAATAATCCATCTTTTTATTGCTATTCTGACGTCTAAAAATGTTCCTTGTAGATTTTTACGGTATCTTTAATCAGTCGTCGTAGTCGTCACAGAGTTGGTACTCGATATAAACGCCGAGGTCTTGACGAACATGGCCACTGTGCTAATTACGTGGAAACCGAACAAATACTCCAGTATAAATCTCACGTCGTTAGTTTCGTACAAATCAGAGGCTCGATACCGCTTTTTTGGTCTCAAGAAGGGTATAAATATCGACCACCACCGCAGCTACATAAATGTAAGAAGTAATTTACATCATGAATCTAGTAGATTCTCGTAATGAGATTGTTTTTCTCTCAGCTTACGAAGAAAATCAGGTTGCTTTTGAGAAACATCTTTCTGAGGAGATTGAATTATACGGTCCAGTAGCTATAGTCAATTTAGTAGAAAGAACTGGTAAAGAAGCGGTTGTTGGAGACGAATATGCGGATCACGTTTGTTCCTTTAATAATGAAAAAATCATCTACATTACTTTCGATTTACATTATTATTGGTTGGTATTCGAAATTTCATCGTATCTTTATTACCTGCATTCTAGTTCATTCGATGTTTTTATTTTTGCAGTCGCGGGATGAAGTTTGAAAATGTATCGTTGTTGATTGATGAGATACAAGATGAAATTTGTCGTATAAATTACACTTGGGTCGATAATCAAGGTTTAATTTCCAAGCAGAATGGAGCTTTTCGCGTTAACTGCATCGACTGTTTAGATAGGACAAATGTTGTTCAAGTATGTGATTTCTTTATTTATTCTTCGCATCGATGATTTCATCATTTCGAATGATTTTACACCTTTAGACTGCAATAGCTCGAGAAGTAATGATGTCACAGCTGATAAAGTTGGGTCTGATGTCACCAGAAGCTCCTCATAATTTACTATCAATAACGCAACAAATGTGGGCTAATAATGGTGACGTAATTAGTAAACAGTACGCTGGTACGAATGCGCTGAAAGTAAGCAAGTTCTCCATTTTTTACTTATTATAAATCGTAAAGATCAAATTTACATTCCTTCTCAACAGAAACAACATAAAAAAGTTTTCAAATGTTTTTGAATTTGGTTAAATTGGCATTATAATAAGTATGTACTGATGGCATTCGGAAGAATCTCAATTAATCATTATGTTGACCATTTTTTTTTTTAGGGTGACATTACCCGAACTGGCAACAGAAAAATAAGCGGCCTAATGAAAGATGGAATGAACTCAGCTAATCGGTAAATTGCTTTTTAATTTTTTTAAACCCATTCTTCTCTTCACTTTCCACTCATTCTTGTGCAGCTGTATACCATGTCGATCAGTACCATAAAACAAATTTGAAAAAAATTTCATAAACAATCAGTTTATAATTCAATTATGAAATTTCTTTGTCCAGTTATATCCGCAGCCATTACGCCGAGCATTATACGCAGATTTGTCTGGATTTAATGCAAGGTGAACCTTTAGATTGCGAGACTTCACTGATTACGTTGGTAGATTCAGTTGCGTTACCATTATTCGATCAATTTAATGTTCCTATTTATAAGGTCACAGACACGACTGAAAATTTCGTTTTTATCAATGAATTACGTGTGACCGAATTTCTATACTTGTTCGCAAGGTTAGTGAATGCATTGTTTCCATTCGCATAAACAAACCTGAACTACCAACGTACCTTTAACTTTTTGCTTGAAAAGTTTTTGTTGGCTTTCAACTAACTGTTTTACCATTTGTCTGAAGTTGAGCTTCCAAATTCTAATAAAGCTGATAATCCGTGAACATTTCTACTTTTCTGATTTTTTGTAATGTTTCGTTGTAAATGCCAGAAATATATGTCCGTTTGAATAAATATGATTGACGTTTTTTGGTTTATTTTTCAGGTATTATTTGAACAGATTCAAAGATACTACTAGACAAGCCGCTTTGGATATAATGTTGGGTAAGTTATGGAGAAGTTGTCTTCTTTATTTTCATCCAAAAAAGCAGATATATGATTCTTTTAATGATTGTTTTGATTTTTTTTTTGTTATATAATTTTTATTTTTTACCCTACCCCTACAATCGAGTCTGCTACAGTTTGAAGTAGGTGTACAATTCATTTTACTTTAATTCCATTAGGTAAAAATATCGAAGATCATATCAATCAGCAAAAATATAGTAGTGAAGAAGACGAAGAGGATAGTCCAGTTAATGAAGAAGAACACTTATTGACAATCGAACGTATAAAACAGGTCATCGAAGACGTTAAAAAATTATTAATCGAAGATCCGTGTTCGGTAATTGCATCGTGGGCGTTATTAAACGCCGATTATCAGTTAGTATATTTTAAAAATGTTGTTTAAATTTTTATATTCAGGTTGATAATGCGTGCCGTAATTTTTATTGTACCCCAGGAATATACACGAAACATCTCACAGCCATGAAATAGATACGATTTTGGTATTAACTCGTGATGCGTGTTTCTTAGCCGAGTGAGTTTTACCTAAAAAGAATTTATTTTCGTTGCTTAAATTCAGATGATTTTTAACATTCGAATAATTTTTCATCGCAGTTACGATAGCGAACTCGATAAAGTAACCAAATTTCAAGAAATTCCGTTGAAAAATCTAAAACTGCTGGAAATTATAGTTTGGAATAATCCGAGTAGTCCGTCGAGCTCGTCTCCAGTTTTCGTACTACATTGCCAAAATATGGAAAAAACTGCAATGCATTTTAATTTCAAATCTACGAATTTACGATTTTTCAATAATATTGCCGTAGCTATAAAAACTGACGAAGAGAAAATAGGTATAATTAATCGATTGGTTTAGTTGTTTGTAATGTGATCAATATCAATAGTTATTTGATGTAGCGTATTATTATGTGTTTCAGAATCATTAAGAGCGATCGCTGAAACTATCCAAGTGGCGTATGAAGTGAATGGACTCGGAGAATTAGAATTGAATGTGAGAATGATGCAACGTAAAGGATCCCTATTGATGCCGGAGAATTTAAAAACGTCCGATGTGCAATTTTCATCTTTAAAAAATGTTGGTGAGTTGGCCGTACCGTGTTTAAATGGTACAATTTTTCGTATACATTCATGTCTTAGTATAATTACTTACTTTTGAAGGTTCCAAAGCTCTATCCAATGTGTCCCAGCAATTCAGTAAATTTGGCCAAAATTTTAAATTTTCAAAGAATACGAAAGACAAAACTGTGAGTTATTATGTAATGTTACAATTACGCTTTTTTTATCTGCTGGTATAGTACGTACTTACAAGTGATCGAAATTTTTTAAATTTTCCCAGAGTCAAGACCGAGCCATTGAGCTTCAAGATACTACTACTTCACAAGAAGCGTTCCTACCAACTGCTGGTATAGTATTAAGCAACGCCGACATAGAATCGGCGTTGAAAAAAGATACAGTCAGCAGCGTGTCGTCAGATTCCGTTAAACGTGCAGATTCAGCTCTTGCTAATCCTGAAATTATAATCGATAAAGCTTCTGTTTCACTTCCTGTCACTGTTGCAAGCACCGCACCCGAAGTTCGGATGGAAAAAAGCCATTCTTCTGACGGAGTAGATACTCTAGTAATTAAAGAGCAAATCGTACGAAGTAGTTCAGACAAAGACTTATCGCTTAATTTATCTTCCAATGCGCACGAAGATAATACTTTTCGTTCGTTGAGATCAGGATTCACGAGCGCTACTACGGCGTTGGTTAGTCCTTCATCGCCGTTGTCCAAACTTGCCAAAGGGATGCAAAATCTCGGTTCAAATTTGGATCCTAGGCGGTTACGTAATTTCGAACGTAATCAAGAAAACTTCCAAATTTCTGAAAATACCAAAGTGAAGGAGAAATGGGCATCTACTGCATGCCAAAGTAAATTAATCGCGTTATAGTACTCATTACACTTACGTAGTCGCTCTCTGTTTTTGTCCATTTTATTTTGTATTTTATTTTTTTTTTTTCAGTATTAATACAATATTTTTAGATTAATTCTTTTTATTTATTTTTGTTTTTTTCTTAATGAATTTCCTACTTTTTTTTTTTTACAAATTTTATAATTTAAATTAGAATTTATTTGAAAGTTCAAACCGTCAAACGTTTAAATGCTGTTAAATGGGATGTATGAAAGTCTTTGCGCATGCGCGAATCAAAGATTGAAACGGTTTTCATGAAAAAAACTTGAAAGTGGAAACCAAAGGTTTTGTGTAATCGAAGTAGTAGTTTTTACTTTGTAGAATTAGAAAGGTGTTTTTCTGTTAATGAGATAAAGAGAATTGTTAATCAATTACTTAGTATTCGTGAGTGAATTAATTTATCGTCGTCCATGGCGTCATGTTCTCGCGTTGAATTTTGTGTTCGTGCGGTTTTGGAGTTGAAAGTGTTTTGGTTCTAAATTTATGGTGGAATAGCCATCGGACATGAAATCATTTTAAAACTGTAGAAGTACCGATTTCATATTCAGGTTCAGTTGTTCTTGATTGGAAGCACATGGCATGTAAGTTGTATTTTCAATTTATACCGTTCCGTTTGTGTATGAGGTTCGTAGATGATACGAAATTCTGTTCTGCACCGTTCGTGTTATATTTCAGTTCCTTAATGTTACTTATGGCGAAGCTGAGCTGAATGACAAAGTCAATTCGTACCTGAATATTTGCCGAACTAGGTAGCTGTTGTAAGCAGTGGCAGTTAACTTTCTTGAGAAATTCTGCCAGAATCAAAGGTGAGTAAACATACAATTCAACCGTTTATCTGCCTTTAGTTATGATTATCAGGAAAACACACACACATCTTTGCATTTAGTAAGTCATGCTGTACAATAGATGTAAGTTGCATCATTTTTCTTCCTTTACTGTTTTCAACTTCATGTTTTTTGGAAAAGCCAGTATCTAGTACTTGATTCATCTTCCGTTGAACAGTGGCTATTCTTTTTATTATTACGATTTGCAATAATAAATACTTTTGTATCAGTTCTAGGTGGCAAATTTGTCACTCATATGTCGGTATTACAATTGGAAGTTCTAATAATGCTATAATATGTGGTTCTATGCACAGCCTTTTTTCATTTCCTTTTTTTTTCTGTTTCATATTGCCAATTGCCATTGCGAAATTCATAATTTACCCTGTTAGTATTGTACTTTCATATGTAGATTTTTAACCTTTCGCCTCCTTTATCAAAATTTGCCACGAAAGGCAATGGTTGATTTTAAAATTTAGGTATTTCTCATTACTCGACTTTTATTTCTATACAAACTTATTTCATTTATGTTTTGAAAAATTTGTTCTATTCGTTCAGTTGTATTGGTTTGTTCTTATCATTTCAAATTTTCAAAACAAAATCAATTAATCACGTTTGAAAAAAATTATAATTATTGTTGTATAAAATGTATCAAGTATCATATAGTAATCTAGAGAAGTTATTGTGACTCTGTCGATGTTTGATTCATTACTGGAACATTAAGAACAAGATCTTCTGTGACTTCTAAGCCCATCGTGGCTCCGATTTTTGCTGTAGCTTGTCTGAACGAATCTGATAGTTTTTCCTGTGCAAATTATATAATACATATATTTATTTATGTAGCAATCGATTGAATTTAAATAATCAAACAGTGTAAACGTATAAGTGTAATAAGAAATTAAAACGTACTTGGACGACATTGATGCACATACTCGTCAGTGCTAAACCAAAAATCAGATACACCAGACAAAATAGGAATACTTCACTCTAAAAAAAAAATTATACACAAGTATTGAATATCATAGCGTACAGTATATGTAGTTGAATTAAGAAATAAAATATGAAATTTAATTTATTTGAAGCAGAACCTTAATAAGGACCTACCGTTAAGACCAAATCACCTAATCCGATGGTTAATATAGAAATATATACGAAGTAAAATGATTCGAATACACTCCAGTTTTCAATGTGAGAAATTATCACTGCTCCAGCTAACATGTACAGCAATAATATTGAAAAAGCTACCGATACTGGAAGATTGAATTCATCATCCACTGTATACGAGCTTAAGGCTGGAGTACCAGTGGGTGATGTAGGACATGGAAATGTAGGCTCTCCTTCTTTGGCCATTGTACTCGGTCTTCTCAGCTTTGTCATGTCGAATACCAATTGTACTCCTTTTACCATTTCCTGGAAATAAGTTTCATTTTTACTAAAAGTAGCATTGTTAATAGGATTTCAAGCTACATTCTTCAACTATGTGTCCAAAATGGTGGTGTATTTTCATAAACAGACGTTTATTTGAATTACTAATAGGCATTCCATCGGTTATATTTTGATAAGAATGATGTATTTGTAGAAATAGGAAATTTTAATTGGTACGACTATGAGGAAGTATTATTTTTAATATTTTTCTTCAATTCTTTGACATTCTTTCGGTTGAAGATTTCAGTTGGGTATTTTTCAAGCATTTATGAGCGTCTATAGATTTAGGATTTGGTTTACAACTTTGATTAGATTAAGCATTAAGTGTAGATAAGTATTTACTTGAACTGGAGCTGTTCGGCGAACTTTTCGACAACTGCCAGTATAGTATAGTCTTCGTACGAAAGCCCATAAGAATTTTATGCCTCTTGTGAGTAGTTTACCATAATCGGCCAACATAATCAGGAACATTGGTACGCCAAATAACGAATATATGATGGTGATTATTCTACCCACCGTGGTTTTGGGAGCTATATGACCGTAACCTTGGAACAACATACTTATGTAATTAAATTGACGTGCTTATTTTAATAGTAATGTTGAATATTGTTCACTCAAACCTATGGTATCCTTATTTGTAAAAGGGTAACAAAGAAGATTTTAAAAAAGTTTTAAATAGTAGAATCTAACATAAAATCTATCAAACATGTGTAATTCGAAATCGTTATTTATATTTCTTAAAAGTTACACATTTAATTTTCGAAGACTATGAGTACTCTTTTGATGCTACTATGTTCCACAACGAATATCAGAATAATTATAAATTACAGTGCTCTGCAATTTTCTAATAATACGTACAGAATGCACCACTGACATTGTGATCGTGATTTAGTGTTGATTCGCGAGTTTTGCAAGCTTTTGGCTTAAATAAATCGGTATTGAAATATTACAGTGTGGATTTATTTTTGATAGAAAATTGTTTACAGCCATAAGTACCTGCTTTTTTTTTCAATCATTCATGCCAAAATTTCTAAACTGGGTGAAAAACTAATTTTCTATTAGCCTACGTTGTGCTTAACAGCAGCACAACATATCCTGTAAATTGTACCGAAGAAATTCGGCGAAGAGGAAATAATGTTGCGAAAATGAATTATTTACAATTCATGTCGCCGTTTCTGTTTTTCTTATGCAATGAAAACTCACGATCATTGTACTGCTTTCGCGATCTTTTTAGTTCCATGCGGTTGAACTTGTAAATAACTTATTTGTAACTTTCAAGTTTAATGGAAACGGGCCAAATGTTAATTTAGGGAAAAAAATTTACTATTTTTTTCGAAAGCTAAATATTTTCACTGCTTAGGTATTTGTTTATCATTTCAAGAAATGAGATGAAAATAAATAAATAAATGTACGTATATAACAAAAAAAAAAAAAATACTACGACTGATTTGAATGAAACTGTAAGTAGGTATTTAATGATTACCACATTTCGTGAATTTTAAACAAAGTGGATTATACTGCAGTGTTGCGATTTGTTAGAAAAAGCTATGAAACTTGTGGAGATGGGCGATGCTTATTTTGCTACTGATTGAAAATTGAAAATGGGTTTTCCTTAATTTTATTTAGCTTTATAAAATAATTTGATAAGTTCCCGTACGAGTTGACCATTTTGTTTGTTCAAAGATATTGACCTTTGTTAGGTATTTGGTTTTTAGATTACTTACTATCCATTTTCAGTGCAAATGAAGAAATTACATTTTCAATTTTTCAATCAACAGCAAATCAAGGATGATGAGATGAGAAAAAAAGGATAACACGTTGAATTATCCACTAAACGATGCGTTTTAAAGCTCAAATGTTTTGGTTGCGATGTTCTCAGTTAAGAATGTTAATGTAAATATTATTGATGAAATATGATTAACCTCTGCGGTTGATGTTAACGATTGTGCACTGTCAACGTGTACACGTATAATATTCTATTAACTGGGTATGTGTGACCATGGCATCGACTCACCGATAGTGGTGACCAAAGTTACACAATAAACCAAGGAGTTGATGAAACTCCAACCTTTTTGACCGCTGTACGAGTTCATGCCGGCTTCGTAAGCGTCGTAAAGTTGATTCTCGAATTCCATCAGTTTATTCCTAGCTGTAGATTTCCATTCGTCTTCTCTCATGTAACCACTTTTCGACCAAAGAGTATCGAGAAAATCACGTTTCACTCTTTTTACTCCGCACTTGTAGAACATTTCGAAAGCTCCCTCAGTAGTGTGGAAGATGACGCCTCCAATTCCGCAGTATATGAAAACCAGTAGGAAGCTGACGAAGCAAGTATTTCTGCACACTTTGAGCTGGTGCAGAGCTTGACGATGATCCTGTTTGAATTCTCTCCATTCGTTGAGTAAACGTCTGAAGAAATTAGCGCCACCGGTAGCTTTACCTTTCTTAGTTGACGAAGCAGATTTACGTTTCTTGGATTTCTCCTTATCTAAAAGAAGTGGCTTACGTTGCGAATCGGATTTCCAAAAATCGTCATCGTCGGTACTTCCTTCTCCGGGACAGTCTTCGGTTAGTGAAATATCACTTTCTTTGCCAACAGTACCGTATTTGTCGACTAATTCCCATTCGGCTGTATCGTTTTCTCTATGCGCCGATAAATCCGCTGTGTTATTCTGAGTGTTATGAACTTCGACGATTGTTGAAGAATCAGCTGCTGATGGTGAAGTTGAAATCGCACCGTCGGCGAATGCTTTACGTTGACGTAAGTTTGTAATGTGTGTGCAGGATGGATCGTCTTCGTTGCTTACAGGTCTTGCAGTCTTTCGTTGTGATGACGACAAATGATCACCTTTGTCATCTTCGTAACGGTGATAGTCGGAAGAGCTGGTTTCTTCCGAAGCCGAATATCCGCTTTTTTCGTGTCGATTGGTCGTAGACGCAGGTGGTGGAGGTGGCGGTTTCTTAGGACGACGTTTTTTCGAATTATATTCGCCCTTGGTAGCTTCTTGGTCATCGCTGCTGTCGGTCAAACGTGTGTCGCGTTGTTGTTTCGAACGACGAGCCTTGGACGACGAAGGCTTCACCGAAGACGATGGCGACGGCGAAAACGAAACTGCTTGATCGGTGGCGCACGCAACGAGATCATTTGAACGAGATGATAACGACGGTTCCGAAGCCATGACACTAAAAACATCGTCCACCAAAAGATGTCTCGCGTTTTTCGCATCGATAAGTCGAGGGGAGTTTTGGGCATTATACCGCGCTACACGTATACGTATGTGTACGTTGTAATATTATTAGATGATTTATTTATAGATTCTAGACGCGGCTCTCCACCCCGCCAACATTAAATATGTATGCATCGCGATCAAAGACAAAAACAACGGATAGGTGAGGTAGGCAGAGGCACCTAGAAATGTGTCTTTGCGCATTATTACGAATATAAGTTACGTAGCTGTAGATAGGTGTGTACAATGTAACGAGTATAATCGTCGTATTGTAGTAGGAACAATACATATGTGATGCATTGAACGTGTGGAGAAGTGTATCGAGAAACAATACATTCGCTTTCTCACGTCTATCTGCAATTCCTACCAACTTTATGGATAGGTATTTTTATTTCGAGGTTTTAAATTTTGATTTAGAAATTGGAACACCCTGCTCTTTTTCACTGCTTATCATCTACCAGTGATGTATTTATTTATCTGTCGTCTTTTAACTTCATAATAATTGAATCGGTTCAAATTTAAAAAAATCAACTCACGAGAATGTCAGTATAGCAGATACGTATGTATTAGCGAGGATAAGTTACTTTCTTAGATTTTTTCGAATATGAAAGCAAAGAGTACCAATTAAAATACATTCTTTTGAGATAGTGAAATTTCGAAACGTATAGAACATAAGTACATATATTGTTCTGGGGTGAATCAAATTGTAGATTGTTGATTTTTTTTCGAACAATTGTATGTGACTTGAAAATCACGATTATTTTGCACATTTCGTCAAAATTGTCTGTAGAAACACTTCACTCTCCCCTCATAAAAATACTGTTTTTATGTAAGAAAAATTACGTTCAGGATATTTAGGTACGAGGTGTAACAGTTTTTTTAAGGCTCTATGCTGGGTTTTTTGACTCGTACAATGTACAAATGAGAGGTTGTTTTTCACCCTTAACTGCTAAGGGATGGTACCTAGCTGTGCGGGGGTGGTGATCTATGGAATGATACCACTGCTGTGAAAGCATACGCGATTACGTAGATCCACATTTGTCCAAATTGGTGTGTTGTCCCTGAACAGTTGACTGGTGAGTGGTATACTCATTGAGTATTTCTGTGATTAGTTATATTATATTTAGTTGTTGACCAAGCTGCATTTATAAATGTGATGCACTTTGGCAGTGTTAGTGGCTTAACTTTAAGGTTTAAATAGAGAATACGATTGTTCACATCTTACTGGAAAGTAGCCTGTGGTATAGCTACTATGGGGGTAATCACTACGCAGTGAGCTGTGATGAACACTCACGGGCAATAATGTGGTGCCTGCGGATTACCTGGGTGCTTAGGGTGCTGAGATGCTGCTAACTGACCCTGAAATGTAGCTCGGTATGTTGGTACTGTTGAGTGTATTGTAGGGAACGAAACAAAACCTCGGATGAAAACTAGTATTATCTCAAGTGGTCAAATAAAAACCACTTTTATCTTGTAGTATAGAGAGTTACGAATATATTTGTAGGAGTTACGTTATAGTTCATGTGAAGTTAATTTTGTTCAGACA
>FIZR01012304.1:0-20521 GCA_900060175.1 Ferrisia virgata
CCCAATGTCGAGGGGGTGCTAGATCTGTTTGGTTATTTTGGTTTTGGTTACGAATAATAGGAACTTTTTGATTTCGGTTTCATCATCAGGAATGTTGTTGTTTTGTATTTTTAGGTCATCGCGGATTGGTTTCAGGGTTGGGCATTCAAAAAGTAGATGGGGTATTGAGATTTGTTCCGTGTTGCAAAATTGGCATGAGGGTTTAGGGACTCTCTGGAAAAGGTGATTATGGGTGATTTTGGTGTGTCCAATTCGGAGTCTGGTGATAATTACTTCTTCATGACGGTTTTGAATGTTTGAAACAGCATTTTATTGTATTTCATTTTAAGGTGGGAAAAATTTGAATGTCGCAACCTTGTAAATCAAAAACATGAAGCTTGGTACTTTAATTTGAAGTGATAAAATGGTTAAATCCATTTCAAAAGGCATCTAGTCGGAATTTTTGACGTTTTAAAAAAATTTCAACCATGTCAGTTCTGCTTAAAATTTCTGCTAGATTTCTAGAAAAAGACTTTTGAACAGGGACCTAGAGTGACTGCGGAGTCAGAGTCACAATGATTCCAAAATGACATCGACTCCGGCACAACTCCGTAGTCAAGCCAGAGTTGGAGTCGATAAATTTCAGACTGACTCCGGAGTTGGGGTATCAAGATTCATGCCAGTGAAATTATGACTCCGAAGTCGGATGGAGTCAGTAGTCGAGGCCTGAAAATGACTCCGGAATAACTTCAAGGTTGAAGTATCACAAAACTAATGGTTAATAAAATCACAACTCAGGAGTTGGGGTTAGCCTCATTTGCTACTCGCAGTGTTTTTTAGTCAGGTTTTCCGAAGGGAACCCCTGATTATTACAATCGTCCGGTCTGATATATGTTTTTTTTATCTAGTTCTTCCCAGCGAAAAAATTTATTACTCCACCCCATACCAGCCAAAATTGCTGAAATTTAGAATTTCGTCAGAACTCGCCAATTGCATTTTTCCATCAAAGTTTGAACGGTCCATGGTCCAAATTAGGAGAGGTCCATTTTTAGGAATGAAGGTAAGAGGGGGTGAAAAATCGAAAAGTGAAAAAGTTTCAGCGCCAGTCGATAGGAAATCGAAAGAGCCACAAGCTATTCAAAAATGAACCATCTACGTTGATTACGGCCCAAGAAATCAGTCCATTTGGACCATTTTACGAATATTTCGACAATTGCTCACCTATACAGGTTGTACTAATTCACCTACAGGGTTGAAACTTGATAGGTAGTTGACCGTAGTGCGCAGAGTGTGCTTTTTTGGAGTATTGACTCGCCATCTCTAACCCATCCCCTTACAGGTTCAAAAAAATTTTTTTTCAACGTTTTCGATTAATTGCTCACTTCTGCAGGTCGCCCTAATTGAGCTAGCACTTTAAAACTTTGTACGCAGGTCGGGGAGATATGGTAAGGTGTGTGCTCTTTGGGGGTCTCAACCATTCCTGTACAAATGGACCCCTTCTACAGCCCCGGAAAGAGAAATTTTTTTCGATTTTTTCTGAATTCAACAATATAAGTATGGCTAATTCTAATACATTCCCATGGAAATCTTTTTTCATCGTCGATTTTTACGTGATGAAGTTTTTTTTTTTTTCATTATGAATTTCTATCATCACTTTATACGTATGTACCACGTATAGCATTTTTTCGAACTTGATTTTTGCTCAAGTTGAAATTTTTTTCAATTATTCAAAGTAGGTAGCATGGAATGCATCAATCATAAAACGCATAATGGTGCTGATAGCTACGCTACCTATATTTGGTGAACCGTCAAATGGCACATTTTTTGAGGTTATTGTTGAAATTACCAGTATGATATAGGTATTCATGTAATGTAGCTAATTTCATCGTAACTAATCGTTTATTTGAGAATTCACATCGATTCTCCTCGTATTGAATAAATATTACATTTGAAAAGTTTATGCATACTGCGTGAAAAACAAAATACCGTCATCTGTTTATCTTTAAATCATCACATACCAATGGTAAATGGTACGTGGGTTTATGCAATAATTCAAACTTCGTACGTTCTCTCGCAACCGTTACATATGTTATGTCTGAATAGAGAGATATATAACACAGTTGTACCTACCATCACAATTCACCATTTTTTTTTCAACCCGATGAATCGCAGTCATAACGAACCAAATATTTTAAAGTTGTGCCTTACTTTACACACGAGCCTGAGTTGATACAATGATAAGTTGGAAAATTATTTTTTTGATTTTTTTCGTTAGTCGATTAAACCTACATCTGGTATACAGCTTGAGTAGTACAGATTTTGCAAATTTCAAATGGTAGGTAAATGTTTCGAATTTTCATACGATGAGATGGTATCTAAATATATGTAAAAACAATTTGTGAAATTTTTTAGCAAAGTGGAGTTGTCAAGTAAAAGTACTGCATACCTCAAGGATGCTTGTCAAAAGATAGCTGAAAAGGTATTCCATCGGTCTGTAACTTTTATGAGTGCAGATTTACCAAAACCAGTCCAACGAAATATAATTTTTAGTTCAACGGATGAAATTAGTGCAACGGTAATTGCCTGTAATTCGATGGAAATAGGGTGTAAATTTATGTTTACGAAAGGACAATCTGAACATGGAGCTTATTTGTATCATTGTGATAATGTAGATTGTAGGCCTTTCAGAGGTGTAGATGGCGTTTTGTTTTAACGGTATTCTATTTTTTTGTAAACCCTAGGCGTATTATCATGAAATATATCATATTCATGTTACAAATAAATTATTCATCAAGTATTTTATTCTGTTTGTTCAATTATTTAAGAAGGAAAAACTAATAAATAAAGGTAGATCTTCAAATAGGTTGATAGTATAATTAAAAGTACACTCGCATGGTATATTATTGTCTTACAAGATTGAAAGGATGTGATGAAAACTTCGCAGTATTTCACCAAAGAAATGACTGGTGCTCTACGAGTAGGTAAAAGGCCGATGAACATGAGTATTCACAAAAACATTTGCTTTTTCTAAAACTGGGAAAAATTTGAAATGCACAATCTATTACATTAAGGTAGCTAGAGGGTACCAGAACTCAGCTGGACATCCCCTACGAAAATTTCATCCTTGTAGCGATTTTCACTGTACTTCTGTAATCTTTATTTAAGTACTTCCACAAACTTGATAACATCGATTTTTCTTTTGAAAAACGATTTGCAGGATGGTTCTAAAAAGAAAGCAGTAGAAGTAGAGGGCCAGAGGCCATCAGGAACGGATATGAATCAATTTAGGGGTTTGGAAATATTTTTCTTTGGCTAAAGCCTTGACCCAAGTAATGTTGAGGGAAGATGCACGTTCCTTTTGAGACTATTTGCCCCTTAGGGTACGATGTCGTCAAAGGATGTTTATCCAGAATCCTTCAACATTCAGTTGACATCCCCTACTAATTAAGGCTGGCTACGGGCCTGAATCTGCATATGAAACCAGTAGAAAAATTTTCCCTGAGAACTTATAGTCTCTTTGAATTTGATAAAAATTCTTGAAAAGTCCAAACATGTACGAATCAAGGATTTCGTGAATGTCAAAAATCGCAGTTTTCAAACCTGCTTAAGAATTATGCATACTAAAAAAATTAATATGCAAGCAAAGTCATGAGGTATCCTTAAAATAAGTACTTATCTTCCCAGAAAGGCCACCTAAATCTCTTGTTCAACTTGTATAAACAAGATACTATGTTTTTATTAAAAATGACCCAACTTTGGGAGCCCATTAAAATCTCCCCCCTCCCTGTACCTACTGGACTGAAATTTCATTTGAAAGAATTTCAACTCAAAATAAGCACATCACACATTGACACATCTCAAAATTAGCCAAATCGAAGACTGATTTTCTGTCATATTGTCAACGAAAAATAGTCCATTATGATCCATCAACCTACCACAAATGGAGGTGAAAGGGAAAAGGGAGGTATTAACAAAATCCTTTTAGAGATACTACAAGCCTATTGAGACCATTTTTGACAATGGCAGATATTTATCCCCCCTCCCCCAAAACTGAAACTCATTTGCTCAGCTCGATACCGACCAAAATCGGTCAAATTGGAGAAATAGGCTTAGATTGACAGTGGATTTGATATTTTTGAGTGAGCACGTTCTCAGGTCAGAATAAAAACCAACCTTCTAGGATAATTAAAAGAGGAGTTAAGGGGTTTTTTCAACTTCTTGACATAGAAACAAGACTGTTCCTCCCATATGGCAGGTATATTTCATGAAGGTCCTAGATGTGTCTGGTATGTACATTTAGTAGAGCTCTTAGGAGTGCCTGTTGAGGGTCTTGACTCTTCAGTCTCATTGCATCCCCTCACAGCCCTGAAGATGTAGTTTTTTAGTTGGTTTTTCCTATTTTTGAGTTTGTTCCTCTCATAACTCCCCTCCAAATTGATCTAGGATATTGAAATTTGGTGTGCAGATTTAATTAAATGTACCCTTGGGGGTTTAACTTTTTAGTTTTTTTTATTTTTGAATTTTTTCCTCTCGCCCCTAAGTTAGGTTAGAAAGTTGAAATTTGGTATGTACAGTTAGTATAGGTTCCAGATGTACCATGGTGCATTTTGAAATTGTCGACTGCTTAGTCCCATCGCACTCCCCCTACCCTCACAACTGATTATAATTCATATACTTGATTATATTTCACGAAAATCGTTTCAGCCATTTATTTAATATCCACTTGTCTCCCATCACTGTTCAAAAAAACATCACAAAGCTTTTCTTGTTTAATTTCATGAAGGGGCAATTTACATATTTCATTTCCTTTACAAAAAACAGGCTCAAAATGCAACACATTGTGATGTTTTTTTTTGACGGGCTGGCAACTGCATAAACATTTAAACACCCGATACCTGTAGGCCTAATAAATGATTTTACAAACGTGAATTATAATGTAATTCCATCCACGTCAAAAGCAGATGAATCTTGCACATCGTACCTCATATTTCAACAGTCCATATTTAATAAAGCCAAATATGAACATAATTCAAGGTGACAACATCTACTTAGCTGCATTTACCTAATGTTGAATACCATTGGTGTGAATAGGGAGAAGTAGGTGTATCTGCATTAATGTATTTTTAAAATTCGATCACAGTAACGACGTAAACTTCGAAAAGTTGGTTGATGAAAGATTTTGCTCAAAATCATGATTTCAATTTCTTTTCTGATCTTTTTATTCGCATTACAAACGTATGCTATAAATTGCGAGGTGACTTTTGCTGAATTTTCCAGTTTCCAGGGGTAAGAAATTACATGTGTAATAGATATACGTTATGATGCCTTTTATTTTGCGAAAGTTAGAATTTCAAAACGTATCCTCCCTCCAGTGTTTCCTTTTACCCACAAAACACGTTTAAGCTGTATTTTGACCAAAGCGAAGCACTTCAACCTGTACCAATTTGGCCATTCGAGTCACGTATATATTCATAAAATTTCCTAACTGCGTAAATCTCTTAAATTTTGAGTTCTTTCAAAACAAAATGAGTATCAAACATGTGAATAATTTTTTGTTTAACAATAAGATACAAATTGTAGAAGTTATAAGGGATCAAAGATTTATAAAAATATCCATACTTTTTCAGTAAGCGTGAGGATGAGTCAGGAAGCGAAATAATACCCCGATTTCAGCCATTTTTACTGAGGATACTTACTTTGATTGAGACAGGAACCATACTTAATTTGACCCTGCCAACTGAAAGGGCATGGTATTAGGATACCTTCAAGTGAGATGATTTCTGATGAATTCGTTATTATGAGTACTACTCCCCTTTGAGGTAAGGGGCTTAAATTTTGTGTGGTGCACTTCTCACTAAAAGTAAACACCTTCAGTAAAAATGGTTGAAATCGGGGAGCTAGTTTCCTTCTTGACTCACCCCCACGCTTACTTAAGAATGGATATTTTTGTTAATCTTTCATCTCCCATAACTCCTACAATTTTAGGCAAAAAACAAAAAAAAAGCATCGCTTCAGCCTGATTTTCGTGACATATTACAGTCATGAGAACTGCCCTACACACGGAATATACCTAATTTAAACTTCCTAGCCCAATTTGGAGGGACTTACGCGAGGAACAAACCTTAAAAATTAGAAAAAATGACCAAAAACACATTTTTTGGGGCTGCGAAGGGGCTGAAACGGGCTGAAATGTTGAGACTCGAAAAAGACACATCTAAAACCCCCACTGAATGCACTTACCTAATTTCAAGTTCCTGGCTCAATTTGAAGGATAGTTGTGTGAGGAATAAACTCAAAAAAGAGAAAAACCAATCAAAAACCCACTTTTTTGGGTCTGTGAGAGGGTTTAGTGGAGTTAAAACGTTGGAAACCCTAAAAGGCACATCTACGGTCCCAACTAAACGTACATAACAAATTTCAACTTCCTAGCTCCGTTTGGTGGGGAGGTATGGGAGGAACAGCCCTTTTTCAAGGTTAAAAAAGGAGAAAACTCCCATATCTCACGTTCTAATTGATTTAGGAGGCTGATTTTTGGATATGTTATACAACTTTTGATTTTCTATCAATTAATTTGAAAAAGGGCAAAATTTTGATCCAAGTTAATTTCCTCTCATATATATCTATTCCGTCACCAAACTGAGTTGATTGACTGAATTGGAGCGATTTTGGTCGGTATTAAGTGGGGTAAATGATGTTAATACTCAGGGGGAGGGGGAAATAAAAAAAATAAAAATAAAAATAAACAGCTGACATGGTTGAAAATCGGTTTAATGGTCTTCTAGGAACCCAAAACAGATTTTGTTAATGTCCCTCCTTCTCCCATTCGCCATTGGACGATTGACTGTAATAGCCTGGTTTTCATTGACAATATGGTATAGAAAATCCGGCTAAAAATGAAAATAAATATCTGACATGGCTAAAAATCGTCTTAATGGTTTTCTCGGACCCAAAAACGGATTTTGTTGATACCTCCCCTCATCCGCTGTGGGTTGATATAGTGTAATAGCCTGGTTTTCAATGACAATATGGCATAGAAAATCAGGCTAATTATTCATGTTTCATGTTCGGTTTTTTGTACTTCACAAAATTATATTTTCATCTTTTGAAAAAACTCAAAAATTAAAATAGTTACACTACTCGGAAATTTTGTAAGTACATATACGTTTGTGACTTGAAGGCGAAGTCCGCACAGGTTATAACTTGAAGGTGTTTCTTGGGTAGAAGGAAAAAAATTGTACTTTTGCAAAATAAGAGACACCCTTATATACATACAACAGTCAGAAAAAAAGTACTAAAAATTAACCTATTGTTTCTAAAATGAAATATACATCGAAGCAAATTTTGCTGCTAAAATGTCCCATTTACGCTACTACCTAATTCCGTATTACAATATTTTTTATTTTCTCATTTTTATTTCAGTAAAGTAGATCCTTGGGGAAGCGATGATGGATATCGTAAAGATGCCTGCAATTCGATCGCTTCTAAAAAATTCAACATGGGAAGTATAAGCTTCACAAAAGGATACCCAAAACGCGTCCATATAAATGTGCTTTTTCGTGATGGAACTGTGGGTGGTGTTGATGTTATCCAATGTTGTGAAACAGGACAAAGAATTTTTTTTGGATTGGGACAAACTGTATACGGAGCGTTTTTGTATGAATGTCCTGATAATTATAAGGAGAACTATTGCAAATCTTATGATGATGTACCAAATATATTATTTTAGCATACTTATTTAGCGTCGAAGTATTTGCTGGTTTAATTATACTGTGATTTAAGCATAACATATGTACATATCTAACGTAAGTAGATATCTGTTAAAAGTACGAAATCAGCATAATATTTTTGCATCATCAGCAGTTCTAGTTTTAAAAATAAATCCAATATGATTTTATTACATACCTATACAACCAATTGGAATTTTTGTTTGCTTGATTTTTGTGAAATATTTAGAATTACCTAGGTATGTGAATGATATTATTTATGGAGTGGAGAAAAGATGGATTATTTTGATCAGTGGTAGGGATAGAACTTGGTACTGGAAGGAATAACTCAACATTGCGAGAAGCACACACTCTCCAATTCAATCTGGTGAAGAGATGTGTGTCACACAAAACTCAAAAAATGAAAAAAAAAATCAAGAAGCGATTTAAAACAATACCTTACCTCGGCTTTGAAGAATGAACCTGCGTTTTCACTTGTTGGGAACCCTTTCTTTCTCTCTATACATAAGATACTTGTACCTACTCATTCTATTAAGGAGAAATCATCTTTAGACGAGCCAAAAGATTATCAAACTTTAATTTATGTTCTCAAAAAAGTTACATTGTCCATTGATTCAACCAAGAATTTCACTTGTCCCAAAACACTCCTTTCCTCTAAATAATTTGAAAAAAATATCGTGCAATGGGATTTCCTCTACGGTACATTGCAGTGAATGAATTTCAGCAACCCTGATTTAATGAAATAAATTATTCATTGATATTACATATAACTAATTTTACATGTATATTTTTGGTACCAATCCATAAATGTTTTGATTACCAACCTTAAAAATGTTAATAGCTTAATCAGCAAAACTAAAACGAAACGACAACTAATTACTGTAAACGGGTATGTACATGCAATTTTCAACTAGGTACTCAAGTTTAATTTGTTTTAGATTAATTCTTACGAGTTGAATATCAATGCATGCGTACTTTTAATTTTCATATCACGAGCAATGAGGTAGATGGTTTAAAATTAATAACCTTGCAGGTAAATTGTTTCATTCTTTTGAGTCTAATATATTTAGATAAAAATCAGCAATTAAATCCATGCGTCAAACATTCAGTTGCATAGTACCTAATTGGCTGTAGTTTACTATCATCGTAAAAGGCGGTGGCGTATCCAAAGGGGGGGGGGGGGTTGTGTTAAGGAAGGGGTTTTAATTTCAAAATTTTCCATATGGTAATTTAAAGTTTCAAATGTAATGAATTAGTATACATTTTTTAGATAAGAATTAAATTTCACTGGGGTAAACAAAGAGGAATTATTATTTAAGAATTATTTACAAATTTTAATTTTGTAAATTTACATATATTTTATAAAATAGAATTGAATTTTATCGGGATAAACGAAAAAAGGTAATTAATTTTGGAATTTTTTAATGAAATAATTGAAAATTTTAATTTGGCGAATTAACTCAAACTTCTGAATTTAAAATTTAATTTTAAGAAGTAAACAAAGGGGGAAGATTAATTTTATAATTTTGTACGAAGTAATTAAAATTTTCAATTTTGTGAATTTACAAATTTTTCTGATGAACAGAAAAAAAAAGAATGGGCAGGAAAGGAAAAAAATGTAAATTCATGAGGGAAATGTATAAAACAGGGGAATTAGAAAGATGAAGTCCGATGTTTCTTTCAATATTTCAACTTAAAATCAGAAAATCAACCGAGGGCTAGGTGAAATAATTTTCCTCGATATTTCAACTTGAAATCTTAAAATCAATTCAAGGTCAAGGGCAACTGTTGCTGGGTCAATTTCCTTTAATTTTCCTCAGCATCTCAATTTAAATTTATGAAATCAATCCAGAGTGAAGGTCAACTGTTTACAGGTCAACTTTAATCATCTTTAATTTTCCGTAACACTTCAACTTGAAATCATAAATTAGCCATCGAAATTCATCAACTGATGTCAGTCCATTGATGATGGTCAACTGTTGACGATTTTTCCAGAATGCGATATTAAACATCTTTTGATGTTAAAAAAATAGACGCACACACTCGTTCATGCGTAAAGTTGAAATTGCTGCATGTCTCTAGCCTCACCCATATGGGGTTGGGAGTTGAAAGTGGTATCAATAGTTTGAGCTTCGTTTGTGTATGTTTGTGTACGCAAGTATTTCGTTTGTACACAACCCCTTCCACCCATATTTTAAAAAATCTTGGGCAGGGTTGGGGACATGCTAGCCCCGCCCATGCAAGAGTAAGGGTTGAAAATAGTGTCAATTGTTTGTGCTTCGTTTGTGCACGTTTGTGCATGCACTTATTTCGCTTGTGCCCACCCCCTTCAACCCCTGTTTGGTGCTAGGGGATTGAAACGAGTGTCAATCGTTTGTGCATCGTTAGCGCTCGTTTGTGCACGCTGTTATTTTGTTCGTGTTCACTCTCTTGCACCACTATTCCAAAAAACACACCTGGCTGGGACTGGGTACATACAATTTTTGAAAGGGCGCTAAAAGGTCGAAACCAGTGTCAATCGTTTGTACCTATTGATACATTCATATAAACAGCCGTCCAAGCGTGTTATTTAAAATAGGGGTTGAAGAGGATGAGCACAAACGATTGACACTAGTTTTGACCTTCATACCATCTTGAAAATAGCACCCAAACGTGTTTTTTAAAATAAGAGTTGAAGGGGGTGAGCACAAACGAAATAAATGCCTGCGCCAACAATTGATACTAGTTTCGGCCTTCCACCACCTTTCTAAAAATTCCATGTCCCAAGCCCCGCCAAGCCTTTTCAAAATAGGGATGGAAAGAGTTGTGCACGAACGCAGCACAAACGATTGATACCACTTTCACCCCCCTCCCCAATCCTACATGGATGAAGTTGGGGACTTGCAGAATGTTGAAATGAATGATACATAATTTCAAATACCTATCTATCACATCGATAATTCTCCCGAAAACTTGAGGTCAAAAGGTGATGAAATCATAAATTTTCGATTACCAACTCTAACCCGTTGATATTAATTGGTGATTTTCTAGCTTGAAATATGTATTCTGCCAACATGAATCCGAACAAAATATGTCATGTATAATTTCAAAACTTGGTAAACCTCATTTTTTATTGGGTTAAATCCAACAATTATGTACGTCATGTATGTGGATATTGTAGGTATATAATGTGAAATAAGAGAAGTGAGATTACGACTGCGTATAAGTTTTTTTTTTTCAAAATTCCGTCGATGTTGTGACTGATCCATATACTTGAAATAACTGTCGAAGCGTAAAGTAATAAGATGTTATTCAAAATTGAGTTTTTAATTTTTTCGGTATTTTTATTGATTGCTTTGAAGACTTGTTTTGTGCACGGTTTGACATTTGATGAATTTAGAACCAAAATGAAAGGGTAAGAAAATTATGAATTATGTGTTTAAGTGCAGGCCTACTGGCTTACATTTGTCCAATACAGCAAATCTATTAACATTACACGTATATAAGTAGAGGTATGCACCTACTACCGGCTCTGTACATTTTCTTGTTTTCCTATACCTACCACTTTGTTTTCAGAACAGTTTTTCCATACAACTTGAGTAAAGATCGTCAAATAGCTGCCTGTACCAATATAGCTAAAAATTATTTCCATGATAAGACTGTTACCTTTAGATCGGATGCTCCGCAAAAAATCCAGGTAAACTTATAGCTGCATTATCAATAATTATAAATCGCAACAGCAGCAAGCTCCAGCAATTGTCACTTGATAATAAGGTGAATTAACATGGCAGACCAGAAAAAGTGGGATGTAGGTACCTACCAAACATCACTTTTTTTGGTAGATATGCCACTGTGGTGTAATGGATAGCATACTGGACCGGTAATCCAGAGGTCCGGCTTAGATCCCCGTGTGGTGCGCAGAGTTTTTGACTCGAATTTGATTTGTAGGCGAGAATTAGAACATTCGGTCGCCTAAGAAAAGATATTTTTAATTTAATTAGACCAGAAAACCGATACTTTCCACACTAATTTGAGAAAAATTCGACTTTGAAAAAATTTCATTTGAAATGGAGTGAGCAATGTTTTCTCCAGAATTCATTTTTCATTTATTTTAATTTTTAATTTTTTTGAAGAAAAAATTTTTGGCCAAACGTATTTTTTTTTTGACATTTAATAAAATGCCCAAAAAATTACGTCCTTTTAGTACCTATTGAAAATACAATAGAGAAAAGGATTCATTATTAAATCCATTTTACACAAAAGTTTTTAAAAAATGTTTTTTCTATCATTTTTGAAGATTTTTGATATTTATTTAAATTTGAGCTTTCATAAAAAGGGTAGTTAAACTTTTTTCATTAAGGTGTGTAACAAAATTAATCAAATTTTCTCACAAGCTAATACTCCACTGATATTGCATGCATAGAGAGCTGAAATTACCTTCACCGACCACCTCAAAGCACAAGCAGATTTAGTCAGGTGCGGCATAGTAGCACACAGAATATTCTTCGGACGTGGATTGACTGAACATGGAGCATATTTGTATTCATGTGATGATAATTACAACTGCCGTCCTGTCACAGATGTACCAAATATATTTTAATAAATGATTGACTAAATTTATGTACCATTAATTATGAATTCTCCTCTGGTTTTTGAGAAATAATTCGAGGTTAGCAGAACTTTGAACTCAATATTACCGAAGTCTCAGAGCAAACTTTCCTGCAGGGATCTAGAATGGAAGGAAAATTGGAATGGTAACTGGCAAAAACGATTCTTTTGGCTAAAATTCAGTCACGTCCAAATTGCAAAGAGAGGGTGCAGAAGGATCAAAGTCAAAAAATGATTCCTTTTTTAAGTCAATCTGTAGAAAATCATAAGTTGTGTAACATCCAAAAATCAATTCCTTAGTCAATTAGGAGGGGAGATATGAAAGTTTTTTCTTTTTTTGTCATTGAACATATGCTATTCGTCTCCATCCCTGCAAGTTGAGCTAAGAAGTTGAAATTTGGTATGTAGGTGCTTTTTGAGGGTTTTAACTTTTCAACCTCATCATACCCATCCATAGTCCCAAAATTGTAGTTTTTTGGGAACTTATTCTTATTTTTTGAGTTTGTTTATAGCAATATCTTTCCTCCAAATTGAGTTAGAGGAAGTTGAAATTTGATATGCAGATGAAGTATAGGTCTCAAATGTGGCATCGGAGGATTTTGACTTTTAAATGGGTTTTCTTATTTTTTGGGTTGTTTTTGTACCTATATCTTCCCTTCAAATTGAGTTAGGAAGTTGAACTTTGACAGATAGATTTAGTATAGGTTGTAGATGTGTTTTTTAGAAGTTTTAACCATTCACTCCTATATCTACCAACACCCCTACCACCTTTCAAGAAAAAACATCCCAGAACGTTCCTTTTTTTATTACTGAGTGGACAATTCAAGTATCTTCGGTTATGAAAATGAGACTCAAAAAGCATTGCCAGGAGATTTTTTAAAGTAGTTTTTGCAGCCTAATGTGTACAATTAGTAATTTTTAGTGCTAATTTTGTTAAATGCGCGTAATCAGCAACTAACAAGATTTGATGTAATCGTGATTAATTTTTTATTTGAAAATTCCAATCACACACAATGGATCTGATATTAAGTATAGTTCGTAATTGAACCAATTGAGCTCCGTACCTGAAATTCAGCATGCACATATATTTAGCAGGGCTCCTTGATATGTCTTTTGTCGGATTTGAACTTTTAACCTCATTACACCCGCCTCATAGCTAGGAAAAAATATGTTTTTAAGGGAATTTTGCATTTTGAGTTCATCTATCAAATATCTTTCCTGCATATTAACTGAGAAAGAAAGCCTAAATTTTACCATGCAGATTCAGTAAAGTGCCCCTTCAATTTATCAACCCTATTGCATCCCCTCACAGCCCGTAAAAAAGAGATATTTTAATTTAGTTATGCAGGGTTTAACTTTTTTTCGTTTGTCAATCACAGGAGCGTAAGAAGCCCGTAGGCTGGATGGGCCAGGCCCACTTAAAAATTTACTTAGCCCACCCAAGTCACCAAACAAAAAAAAAATGAAAAAGTTTACTGCATCCACAAAAACATTTCAGGTCACATACAACAAACCTTCACACACATGAATAAAATGTTTTGGGCCCTTATTTGACCCACTCATTCTTTAATGTTTCATTACGCCCCTGCTCAATTAAGTGAACGCAATGAGTGAAGAACTGAAGCCTACGGCAAATATACAGTGACGAATTGCACTGGGAAAGTCAGCAATGACCAGAATATGGAATGTCACATGTAACTGGAAGATATCCAAGCAAACAAGGAAGAGGATAATCAGAACCGGCGTGTTTCCTGTTTTTCTGTATGCGGAAGAAACATGGACATAGATGGTAACTGATAAAAGAAGAATAGGTGTCTTTGGGATGCGAGTCTGGAGAAAAATACTGAAAATCCCATGTACAGTGCGAAGGATGAACAATTCGATCGTAACAGAAATTATTTTGGCTTTAAATGACATATATGGCTTTTATACGCAATTAGCAGCAGTACCACAGTCTGTTACCTCTTGATTGATTGTATTGTCCTGAAAGAAATCGCGCTCAATTGATTATTCAGTGTCTTTGATTTAAAACCTCGCTTTCCTTTTTTTCTCCATGTATAGTTTCTATGACCTTGCTAAAAATTCGCTGTTGAAAAATGATGAATTGGTAACAAAATTTTGATTACTGTAGCCAGAAATTCGCTGTCGAAAAATGATGAATTGGCAAAAAAAATTTAATTACTGTTGCCAGTTAATATTTATCGGCGATTACAGATTTTTGAACTTGAAATATCTGTGTGTTTTTCAAACATGAACACGAATAAAATACGCTATAAAACGTCAGAAGTGAATAAACCTCGGGTTTTCATTGCATCAAATTCAACACAAATATATGTTACGTAGGTATTTGAATCATGATACCAGTACTTACTCGGAAATCAATTACAGTATAATAGAAGAGGGTTAAGCTTATGACTATGAGTTTTCACAAAATTCTGTCTATGTTGAGTTTCATACATACGCATTACACATACATCTAATATTACTTTCAGAGCTGTTAGTAGATGAAATGTCATTTAAAGTCGAGCTTTTGATTTTTTTGTTAGTTTCTTTAACCGCATTAAACATTTATTTTGTAAACGGCTTGACATTGGAACAATCTAGAAGGGAAATGAAGGGGTGAGAAATAATTTATTTATATTCGAGTAAGTGTACTTTGTTTTTTATTGTTGTTTTTTTTTCAGTATAACTGATCCGGTTAACTTGGATTTTGAAAATCTAAAACCTGTCTGCATAAAAATCGCTGAAAATCATTTTCATGCTAAGAACGTAGCCTTCAGATCAGATGCTCCGCAAAAACTCTTTGTAAACTTATAACTATATAACATTATAGATCGAATTTATTCCCATATGTAGATATTAATTCAGCGATGTTATGTACATACAGGGTGTAACCATTACGTTTGAGGATGGTAACCCGGATTATCCTCATAGTTTAGTTCGATGTGGCACGATAGGATACAGGATATTCTTTGGAATTGGACTGTCTGAACATGGAGTATTTTTGTATAACTGTGATGATAATGCCAACTGTACTCCTATTACAGATTTACCAAATATACTTTAATGTGCGATTAATTACATTTTAAATTATAAATTTACAACTCGTAAAAGTGAATTGATACTCTCTCAAATTTCGAAAAGGACATTCTCTGCGGAAAGGTCGATGTTTATAGAGGAAGAGGAAGATCTCCAACATGGTTGTCTGGCATCATTAAAGCTAGAATGAGCTCAGTTCATGTGGTACAGCTACTACACAGGCCACGCTCTATATATTACCACGTTTTTATACGTGAATCGTTGAAGATTTTATCAGAAGTAACACATGCGAATACTGCGATCAGTGAAAACGCTATACATAAAAATGATGAGGGAAAAATTCGAAGAAAAGAAAGAAGGCTCCTGATTCCGACAAGATATGATGAAAAAAAAAGAAGAGCATATCTAATTAACAAATTTTACACATTTACATTAAAAATTAATATTTATTTTCTAACAAAGACCTGCTAGAATACAAATACATATACTAATGAAAATCTAAGACTACCATCAAACCGTGAAAGAAGGAGAGAGGCAACACGATATATAATCTAAAGAATATTCATCATTTACTTACCATTTTTGAAAGTTTTGATTAAATTCTCTGTTTCAAGTATGAACAATGAACAATTTATAAAGAGAATACGTATAACTAATCTGAGTACAAATGAAGAATGAATATTTACATCTTGGCATAAACATCACTCAAGTTATCAACATAACAAAACCAGTCGTATATTTTATTATTGACATAAGCAGGACTCAAACATAGAATTTTCTCTCACTTTTTTATTTTAAATAAAGAAGGGAGAGAAAAGCCAAAAATTTCGTATTTGTAGATTTCTAAAGATCAAATATGACAATTTTTGACAGCACCGAGGGTGACATACAGAAACCATGTAAGTCCAGTTTTGGCCAATAACAGGCTTGATGAACATTCCTATGTAAAAAAAAATCGAGAAATCTAATGGTGGAAACCTCGGAGGTTGTAAACCTCACTAGCGCTTCTAACGAGCATTTGAAAAAACTCGTAAGTCATAGGCAAGAAAAGTTGGCCGGTTAAAAACATGTATGTCGACTTATCTCAAAATCATGAAATCTGCACTTACATGGTTTCTGTATGTCACCCTCTCCTGCATTCATTGAAAACAGGTCTTTTAGTATTTAAGGTTGTGCTTGTATTCCGATTTTCCATCATAATAATTGCAATTTGTAGCGTTATGTAATTAAAGATAAAGGTGATGACCCATGATGACCACTTTTACTGGGTACTCTTGTGGTAATTTTCTTGATTTAGCGCACTCTATATCGACACCGTCATGTAATGGTGGAAGTCTTATTTTCATCTCTCCATTTGTTATTTTATAAATTGTAATCAAAGATTTCTACCTTTGGCATCATCAAAATAGCCGCGTTGACTCCATACACGCATGCGCGAACATCGTTCGTTCGCTTATTTCCACCATTGAGGTCACCAAAATGCTTGTTTCACCTCACTCACTTCAGCATCTTAGTATGTATAACAACCTTCGGCCATGTAGCTTGATGAAAAGAATAAATACGCGGTTGTGTACCACGCGCATGCGTACCACGCGCATGCGTATTCCCATTCTCATGGCCCAAAACCTTACAACTTCGTGAGATGGTAATGCCGTTTTGTTGCTCTACGATTCGTATAGTGGAGCAGTCTATTATAATGTATTGTTGAGAAGTTTATTTACATGGATGAAGCTCATGCCCAACCAAAAAATTTCAAAAAAATAACGATATAAAAAAACTGTCGCAACTGGATTGAGTATGGTCAAAACCGAATTTTCTTCTTGCATGAAACATTTAATAAGATACGCAGCTTTTCACTAAGTTACCCCCTCGTTTCTTATGCAACAGAGAGAAAATCGCAAGGACATATTTTTTAGAATGTTGACGGAGGTTTGAGAAGCAAAACAACATTTGGTATTCATTCAGTACAATGGTATATATATTTTTAATTATATATATAGACAAGTGATTGAAAGAAAAAGTGCGCAGGTTGTGATATGCGCAAGATCATAAAAAATATTTGTCATTCTTTGTGAAGAAAAAATTGTAACATGGAAGAAACTGAATTTGATAAGGCAATATTCATGCAAAAACGATGCAGGTATCAGTATAAAAAACATTTCTTTCTGTTTCTTGAAGTACTTTATTTTTTTGTAAATGTATCAGGAATATCATTTTGTGTACCTTTCATGTCGTGGGATTTTCTCTTCATTGCCTAAGAAACGAGGGGTAAGTTATTAATGTGAAAAACTGGAATGGCATTGAATGAATTTCAGCAATTCAGATTTTTATGAAAATTAGGTAATGAAAGTGAATTATTTATCGGTATTACAGAGTGACTATTTCAATCCATTTTAATGGTGTAGTTTTCATGTCTACTTAACTGTGAGGATAACAAACCTTAAAAATTTTAATTGACTAAACAGTAAAGTGAAAACGAATTACTGTAAACCCGTTTATTCGTCTAAATTTTAACTACATACACGATTCGTTTCGCAAGTAATCAAGATTTAATTTGTTTTAGATTAATTTTCACAAATTGAATACCTATGTATATGTACTCTTAAATTTTTCATCTTATCAAACATTCAATTGCAAGCTACTTAATTAGTTATAGTTTACTTTCATAAGCACCTACTACTCTTAGTCGTTTGAACTTTTGGTTAAAGCAAGACTTCTGTTCACCGCAGAATCATGAGAGCGTTCCAGACTGTTGCTATTCTAAGTACATTTTTACAACAAAACACTAGCTATCTAGATTCTATAACTTGTTTTTAATGTAGTTATTTATAAATATTTTTTCATAATTTTTATTTACAGCTTTGCTACTGATTGCAAAATTTGAATGTTCTGTTCATCAACCGTCTACTGGTGTTGTTAATGCTGATCGCCCTTTTAAATGGCTCGAGGGACTTGTCAAGTGTATGGGTAAATGCCGACTAAATATCAGGCCTGATCATTTATTGTGTGCCAGTGACGGAAAAACTTATCCCAATCACTCTTATTTAAAGTGCTATGCAAAGTGTGGATTCAGTAAGTGTCGTCTCAAGTATTATTGTTTTTACGCATCTGAATAATGTGAAAAATTGCATTACTCATTATTTTAAAATTGTTGAAGTTACTTGGTTGTGAGAGTTGTTGTTCATGCTCAAGGCTGATTTCATCTACACATAGAGTTGAACATTTTCGAAGATGTTTTAAAAATTTAGTGTCATCTTAGTGGGTATGATAAGTATACCGCAAATCTTTGTTTTTCTGGCTCCACTCACAGACATTAGTATTGCATCTGTACGTATGCCTAAGTGAAGCAACAGAGAAATTGAAAAAAATATACATTTTTTTTTAACCACAAAGGTGTGCACTTTTTAAAGATTTTTTTTTGAAGAAAAAAGAGGGTTTTCAAGGAATTATGTTGAAAACTTTAAACAGAATCGAAATATATAAATTTTTTTCAATTTTATAAGATCAAAGAAAAGCAAGGTCCAGCTTAACATTGGAATTTCACCTAAGTTATGAGGGGCAGTTGAAAAGTAATGTCTCCATCTTCATAAAATTACTGTAGAATTGAGATAGATGAATGAAACAAATTTTATTTCATAGAAAAAAAAATTCTCTACAAATACCACAATGATTTTTCGATAAAATTTAAATTTGCAGGGATTCAGCTTTCTTTTTGCAAACGGTTGAGGAATTATTTCCACTTTGCTCTCGGTGTGAATACTGGAAAGTCGATTTGTGTGAAAAATATCTACCAAAAAGCCTCATTAAGCCGTTATGACTTTTTAAAAATTAAGAACACAGATTTGACTAGCACAGGCAAACTTCATGCAAGTTTATTCGCGTGAGAACGGTGCAAGGTTGTAATATAAAGCATAAAAGCAAAAAATATGAATTTATTGAATTTTCAAGTCGCGCATCATCTCCTGTATTCTTCAGTTTTTACCTTCTAGTCGAGCCCAACGACTCTTTTGGTCAAAGTAGAGTCTTTGATAAATAAAGTCAATCTCAAACTATGATATGATGCATGAAATATTGAGATGACATTGAAAGCGAGATGGAAATAGTTCTCCATCCACTTGCAAAATATGAGTTTTTTCAAAAACAGAGCCAACTACATCACTCACAATTAAAATTCAGTTCGATAAATCATAGTGGCATTTGTATAGAGATTTATTTTTTATATAAAATAAAATTTGTTTCATTCATCTACCCTAATTTGAAGTGATTTTATGAAGAAGGCGGTATTACTCTTTAACTGCCCCTCGTGCATGATGATAGCTCATCTTCACAGTCCAAACTGATGAATTTCTAATCTTGTTACTATATACTTTCTACTGTTGCACAGATATTAAGAAACGTTATTCAGGACTTTGCTGAAGTCAAGTCAAATTACAGGAATGAGATTCGTCGAGCACATTTTCAAAGCATTTCCATGGGATATCTCACCAATGGAAAATTACGATTTATTGATCGTGTAATTGTGAGTTATCCACCGCATTAAAAAAAGTTTATTAAGTTTGTTTAAAACTAAGAAATAGGAGTATCTGAATACATTTTAATTTATTTGAGAAAAATTTCCTTCGTACGTTTTTGAAATTCACCTGTCAGGATCAGGATTACTACGATTGTATGGTAATCTAATCCATCGTTGTTCTTTTAAAATAATCGTTGAATGTGATCGGATGAACTGAAATCAACGTGAAAATCTTTCAACGCATAGTGAGAATCATTCATATATTGTATATGAAGCCATCCGTGAAGATATTTCCTAAATGTAATGTATATCTATGCGAAGAAACGACTTAAAAATTGCCAAAAAATATCATTTAAGTTTGTACAATGAAATCTCATGAAAAATCTATACCATAAAAAATAATCGCCGCAACAAATTACAGACGATTCAGACATCGTACGAGAGTGGTTAATGTATTAAAATGTAGCTTAGGTGTTCAGGAGGTACGGAATAATGTTTATTTTGACGCATAACTTTCGAGCTTTCGAAAAAAAGACTCAAAAATTCAATTTTGGGCAAGCACAGATTTTGATTTCAGTGGAAAGTGACGAAATCGTTAGGTCTTATACCTAATTATTCTTTGAAACAGATTACAGCCTATTTCAGCATTGTACAAACATGATTAATACATTAAAACGTA